>APFE031317480.1:0-16622 GCA_000404065.3 Pinus taeda | reverse complement strand
GATCTCACACTTCATGCTTATACAGATGCAGATTGGGCCGGAAGCGTGGATGATAGGAAGAGCACAAGTGGTGGTGCAATCTTTATGGGTTCCAGACTAGTATCTTGGTTCAGCAAGTAACAGAGTTCGATTGCTTTATTTACAGTTGAAGCGGAATATGTGGCTGCTGCATCTTGCTGCATTCAACTCCTTTGGATGATGCAGACCTTGCAGGATTTTCAAATCACTTGTACACCACCTATCTCCATCTTATGTGATAATACAAGTGCAATCAGCATTTTAAAGAACCCAGTCATGCATTCAAAGACCAAGCACATACCGATCAAGTATCACTTTCTCAGGGAACAAGTGCTTGAACAAAAGGTCAAGTTGGAGTATGTTCCTTCTAAGGAAAAAGTTGCTGATATACTCACGAAACCATTGCCCAGGGAGACCTTTGAATACCTCAGTCAAAAGCTAGGGGTTGTTGATGCATCATCTTGTTGTTGAATCTCATATTTTTCAGAGATTGTTGGTTGTACGCAAGTTTCATATGGGGTAGACGCGTACATTTGCTGGGTTTCGGATTGGTCGAAGATCGAATGAAATAGGTTCAAGGGGAGCATATAATGCATTGTTGGCATTATGGTAGAAAATCTTCATGCTGATCTGAATATTGCTGCAATATGTCTCTATCTCTTTCACGGTCATTTATGGTGTTTGGTGGATTGTGGTTCTTCTTGCAGATATTTCTTTCCTTTTACAGATATGGTTTATCAGGGGGAGCATGATCAGCAAAGCAAAGGTTTAAGCATGTTCTCAGGGGGAGCATAGCCCTTTGCCCTTGATGTCAAATGGGGAGAATGACGTTGAGGATCTTGAGGTTGCCATCAAGTCCAAAGGGGGAGATTGTTGGCATTATGATTCTGGTTTGGCTCTATGGTACAGGTGTTGTAGATGATGGCAACTCACTCAAGTGGAAAAACTCTATTCAGGCTCTCAAAATGATGGAAAATAAAAGGTTCGCAGGTGCATCGTTCAAAAGGTGCGGACCCACAGGTTCATCGTCTAGGAAGTGCGAACATACCCGCAGGTTATCCGTTCATAAGGTGCAGTCCCCCAGTTTAGTCACTCTAATGCAGAGAAGCGTGCTCACGTGGGGTTTCTTATGTTTGTCCCTTGGTATTTTTCCCGACATGTTTGATCCTATGGTTTTTGTCCATGGTTTTGCATCTAAAAGTATTGATCCAAGGTATTGGGTTCCTAGTATTGAATACCTATGGTTTTGGACCATGGTTTGGGTAGAGGCTTGCTTATAAAAAGGGAAGGATATCTTTTGGCTAGACATCTTTCTGAAAATTGAATATCTTAAGATCTGAAATTTTGGGTGATTGGTTTTAAAAGCTAGATCTAAATCAAGGAGAAAACTTAAGGCGAATCTATTGATAAGTCGTGATCTCCCGGGCGCATGAATAGATCTGTGGATCTGACTGACTGTGGCACATTGGAGGACTGTTAATTTGGCCCTAATCAGAAGTTCGGAGGTGATCCACGGTGTGAGTGCGGGGGTACGCAACGCAGCAGAAGGTGCAGTGCGAGGTATGCAGCACAGGAGAAAGCACAGTGCGGGGGTACGCAGCGAAGCAGAAGGCGCAGTGCGAGGTACGCAGCGCAGAAGAAGGCATAGTGCGGAGGTACACTATCAGTCAAACTATGAAGGTGCGGATTTGAGCAGAAGTACGCAGGACAGAAGAATGAGTGGTGCAGAGATACGCAGAGTAGAAGAGTGACTAGTGCGGATCTGCGCAATTTAGATTTAGAAGAGCTGTGGATATTCGCAGGCCCCTCTTGGTGAAGTTACAGACTTATCTTGAAACATTTGTTGGTTGTCTTTTATCTATTGTTGCAGAGTTCTGGGTTTAGATTTCTGGTATTACTTTTATGTTTATAGCATTCTGAAGAGTTTGGTGATTCATTGGTTGATTGTATAAGGAGATTGGGTGATTTGCATGTACTTGATGATTTTTTGATCTTCTTGGATCTAGTCTGAAAATTAATGAAACGTGGTCCTTAAAGAAGTAAAAGAGCTAAGGGGGTTGTAGCTCCCTTCCAGGAGAGACTGGAAAATGAGAGAGAGTTGTAGCTCTCTGCAGGTTGCAGCCTGCTTACTAGTAAAGGATTGCGCCAGTACAAAATCCTTATAAAAGAAGTTTCTAATTGGAAGAAGATAGAGACATATTGCAGCAGGTGGTTTTCACCCACATTGGGTTTCCACCTTATATCTGGTGTTCTTTGGTGTGCCTATCTATTTTTTCTTATTCATTATTATATGGCACTGACATACAAATTAATGATCAATATCTGAAGAATAAATTAAAGTATAAATCTGGAAGGTCTATTGAAAAGAATTTGATAATACTGATTCACCCCCCCTCTCAGTATTATTTCCAACACTCGGCCGCTCTCTTTTCTTCGTGGTTTAACCATGAGGTCATTGCCATCAGCTGCATGTCCCCTACTGCTGTGTTGGGGTCCCACGAGGTGATGTTCGGAAGGGCCAAATTATGAAGGTAAAACTCTGAAAGCTTAGCCTTATCTTCCGATGAACTGTTGTTACATAAATCCATGAACTGTTGGGGGTTTTGGATTTGGGAGATACCCCTTTGTGCCAATGTGTTGATTTGGAATTGCAGCCACTGATCCCTTAGGTATAGGCCATAGGATTTGGCCGGCTGCCTACATTGCAGAGCTTCCATTGCCAAATTGGCCATGCAGGCCAGTTGTGCCTCCTTTTCTTGCATCTGCTATTTTAGAGATTGTATCTCTATGCCTGCCTGCAATTCCGTTTCTTGTAGCTGCCGGTTTAGTTTCTCAAGATCAGCTTGCATCCCTTCTTTTTCTTGAGGTTCTCCTGAGGTGTCCTTGGCTGCTGTTTCCTCTTCTTTCCTTTGTCCCTGTAGCTGTAGCTACTATCTAAGCAGCTCATTCTCTTCTCTTAACTTGGCATGTTGGGAGCTTTCCACATGTCGTACTCTTGCCAACTCCCTTTGTGGTTCCTTGAGCCTTTCCTCTAAAGGCCCTATATCTGCTACCCCCTTGGATTTAGCGATCGTCATCCAAGTGTGGGTTCGTACTCTTTCTCCTCTAGTGCTAGAAACAGTGGCACTGTGAATTTTTGAGGAATAATTTTGCCGGCCTCCAAAAAGTTTTAATAAGAGCCTAGGCTGGGCTGGGGGCTTGGTTCCATGATGACATTGGTCTTGTCCTCCTCCTGTGGTGACTTGGTTGCTCTTTCCTCCATTTGCTTATTTTCTTTCAGCCTAGCCAAAGTTTCCTGTAGAACAACCTTCCCTCTTTCATTTTTCTTTTGGCTTGGGAGAGGTACTTAGGGTGGCCAGCATAGCTGCTGCCTCCCTAGCTAGAAGTTTGGCTGATTTCTCCTTCTGTCGTCCTTCTTTCGGACTTCCTATAGAAATTCCTGTAGTGGTTGTTTTTTGGCTTCCTGTAGAAGCCGTTTTTAAACTTCCCGTAGAAATAGCCTTCTGGTTTCCTGTAGAAGCAGATGGCACTGTTTTAGCCTGCTTGGCTGAGGGGACTTTTTCCTTTAGCTTGGCTAAGGCTACCTTAGGGGTGCCCTTACTAGATTGGACTTTCTCAGTCCTTTCTACCCTACTCTGTAGTCTTTACTCCCTGGGTGTTGGTGTAATTTTACCACCCCCTGTTTTGGCAGCTTAGCCTTTTTCTTGTGTTCCTTTCTGTTCTTTCTTTGGTGTTTTGCCCGGGGTTTCTTGTCCTTTAGCTTTCTTCTCTGCCTGAGTGTGCTCCTTCTCCTCGCTGCTGGAGGAAGTGAGCTCCTCGGCCAAAACTCGGATGTCATCATCCTTAGACATATTCTGAAAAATTTCCTAGGAGAGAGGGATAGTGTAAGTGTGGAGTGCATCTTCCACGAGGAGCTTGATAAGCCCATGATGGGCTAGCTGGTCTGGTGTCCCCTCTCTCAGTTTGGTGGCACACACAATCATGGACTGCAGGAGGAAGTAAGGAATGCTCAATTTTTGTTTTGAAGGTAGGTCCTTTTGGTGCCTGAGTTCTATGAGCAACCGGAAATGATAGCCATACACGATGCTAAATCGCCCCTCACATGTAATATACTTCATAATTTGGAGGCTGACTTCACTCCAGAACAATTGTAGGCTAGTTCTTCGAACTCCATTCTTGTCCTCTAAAAATTGTTCCTCTGGCAAGAAGAACTCTTTTTTAGCTTTCTAACCCAATTTTCTCTCTTCCTTATCCCAGGGTACCCCCATCGGTAGATTAGTTACTCTGATAATGAGCTGTGGGGTGAGTCCGAGGGTCAATTCTCTGAAGTTGACAATGACCAATGTCTTTGACTTCGGCTTCAGGGACCTTAGGAATTCTTCTATAATTTCATCATCGTGAACTTGAAGCTTGTCACAGAATGACATCCAGTGTGCACGGGAAAACAAGTCCACCACCTCAGGGGTTTCCCATAATTTCTTGGAGTCCGAAGGTTCTTTTCTAATGAACCCTCCCGGCATGGTAAAAACTCAGTTTTGGTTTGCGCTTTAAGTAGATAGGGAGTTCTGGGTGTATTTCCTTCTCAGAGCGTAAAAAACAGTATCTTTGTATCAACTACCCTGTGCTGAACTTGCCTGCTCGTGTACAGAAGGAGGACTTCGGGATTTTTCTATGCAGAGTGCAGAGCTATGTCTCCATTATACACACAGTCATATAAAATTTACAATTTTTTCGCTGGTGCCTTAACAGTGTCTCAATTTTTCTACAAGAGGGATTTTAATTCAAGACTCATGGACAAAATCTCGCATGCAGACCACGAAGACAATTTCAGGCAGCGATAAGAAAACGGCTTTTGAATTCACAGACAGACTTGCATTCACATTTTCCCTACCCCCTCAATATGTCGAATTCACCACCTTTGGAATTATTTGCATGGGAAAGTTATGCTCAGGCCTACCTCACTGAAAATTGCCACCCTCGACGTGAATAGTCCAAGCTGCTTCGTATGTTGGGTTTCCTGTAGCGCAGCTTCCTGTAGAAATCGTTCCCGGCTTCTGGAGGACGTTACGGTGGTTTAGGACGAGTCTGAGCGGTAGCAGGACATTGGAACAAACCGATAACTCGGGCTAACAACTTGCAGAGAAGGAGGACGCGTACTCGGCTACAAAACGGTTGTGAGTGTAAATGACTGCAGTGTACCATAAGTTATTCGACTGGCCGATTTTGAAATGCTGCAGAATTCATGGTGCGGGGTTGAGCTGTCTCTGCCAATCCATTGGCTCGACGTCATAGCTATCATTCCTCGGCGTGTCCCTGACCGCTGAATTCTTCCCTTTGAATTCACCGCCGCCATCCCTATCATATTGTCGCTTCTCCCTGACTGGACACTTCCCACGTGTCAATTACCCGTCTTTTCGACATAACCAAGCCCATTCAGATCCTACAAGGCTGTCTGACTAGCTATGGTGGCCAGTTGAATGGCTACCAGACTTGTTCAATCCGTCCATTCTCACAGTCATGCACATTTAGAGTATAGCTTATGTAATTTGACGAAATAAGGTTAGGCACTTACCTGTCCGACCGTGGACGTGGTTTTTTTAGGTTTCAGGACGAGGAATGTTGGATTTGCTTGCTGCTGTGTCATGCACAACTACTGGAGCTCCTCTTCATTGGCTGTTGCTGGCTACGAGACCTTGAGACCCGATTTCCTAGTGGTGAATGCTGCATGCACCGGTTTGTGAGCTGCTGGTGTCTTCATGGTATGTGCTCCAGCGGGATCAGCTGCTACAGGATTCCTGTAGGACATCCTGTAGCCGTTTCTCCTCCTAGGGTGCATGCTGAAATAAATGGAGTCACGTTCACAGGTGAAGGGTCTTGAGGTCGTCTTGACAGGTAAAGTGTGCGAACCTCTGAATGCTTTATTATTGCTTTGAAAAAAAAACAAATTATTATCTGAAAAAAAACAGGGTTCTGGTATGATTGTGCAGGTATATTCGACTAGATGGTGGCAATGGTGGTGAAAGGAGGTGAAACAAGTGGGGGATGGAAGAAGAGAGTGGTTGCATGCCTCTTCAATAGACTTCAAACTTCAAATATTTCTACATAATCGATTCTAGCCCGCCCAAAGGCTCTACAGGATGTTTCTTGTAGAAATATACAACTTCCTATAGAAAGTCCTGTAGCTTCTTGTAGAAGGTTAAACCATGACCAGATTGTGTCCAAACCTTGGAAAAAGTGAGTGTTCATGGAGGGAGTGTATGTGAGGTTGCCTGGTAGCTTGGTAGGGACCCTTTTCCTTGAGTTGAGAGGCATCCTTTTTGCACTGTGTTCCTGCAACCTGCAACAATTTCCAGAGATTAAACTTGTTTTTTTCTTTGTTTCTTCCTTCTTCTTCGTTTTTTTTTTCTTTTTTTTTTCGAGACAGCAGGGGCGCCTCAATGAGGTTTTCACCCCTACTATCTGCCTTGGGCGCCTCAGAGAGGTTTTCACCCAAGGATCTTTTTATTCCAATTCTTTTTTCTTTTTTTTTAAGAGACAGCAGGGGCGCCTCAATGAGGTTTTCACCTGTACCATCTGCCTTGGGCGCCTCAAAAAGGTTTTCACCCAAGGATCTTTTTTATTGCATTCTTTTTTCTTTTCTTTTTTTTTCCTTTTTTTTATGTAATGATGCTCAAGGTGTGCCCAAAAAAGAGGTAGAACCCTTCTCTATGACCAGCACTGATTTTTCCACAGTTTTGATGAACTCTTGCCTCGAAAGAGGTTTCCTATAGATATTTAGTCGATGCCCATTGACGAGCATGGGGATGGCTTCTTCATCAATAGTCCGAATAAGAACAAAACCATTGTCATTACACTTCTCCACTGCATATGGTCCTAGCCATCTTGTCCTCAGCGTCCCTTTGAAATCCTTATGTCTGGAATCATACAGCAGCGCCCAATCTCCTGGCTAGAATTGTTTCTCATTGAGGTGCCGGTCATGCCATATCTTCCTCTGAAGTTGAACCACTTCTGAGTGGAGGAGGGCCTGCATTCGGTGTTCATCTAACCCATTCAGCTGCAATAACCTTTCTTGTTGAGTATGGCTGAGATCTAGGTCCAGCTGAGCTGCCATCCTCAATGTGTTGTACTCAAACTTGATTGACAGCAAAGCTCTCTTCCCATAGACCATCTCATAAGGTGTGAAACTAGTTGAGGTCTTCCAAGTGGTGTTGTAGGCCCAAGTGGCCTCAACCAGGCGATCTGCCCAATCCTTTCTACTGCTGCTCACCACCTTAGTCAAAATCCCTTCTAATGCTCTATTGGTGACTTCCACTTGCCCATTTGCTTGAGAATGATATGGGGTGGAAGTCCTATGCTTGATCTTGTGATGAGCAAGAAAGTCTTTAATTAAGCTGGAGGTGAACTGGCTTCCTTGATCGGTGACTAACTCTCTTGGGTAGCCAAATTTGTAGATGTTTTCTCTTAAAAACTCAACCACCTTTTCTTCTGTTGCTGCTTTGATTGCCTTGGTTTCCGCCCACTTTGTCAGATAGTCTGTGCACACAATGATGTAAGACCTTTGCCTTGAAGGAGGGTTAATAGGACCCCCAAAATCCATACCCCACTACTCAAATGGCTCAAGAGTCACTTGAGGTTGGAGAGGCATTTCGTCCCTTGGAGGTTGTTTTCCCATCCTTTGGCATCAGTGACATTGGCTGATATATCTTCTGACATCTTGATGAAGAGTGGGCCAATAGTAGCCTGCCTGTAGAATTTTGAAGGTACTCCTCTTGGCTGCAAAATGTCCTCCACAAGGCCTATCGTGACAGGCTAGGAGGATGTCAAATACTTCCTCCTCCCTTACACAACCCCTCAAGATCTGATCAGGGCCAAGTTTGAATAGGTTGCCCCCGATCCAAGTGAATGAGGCACTCTTCCTCACGATTCTACCCTTCTCCTTTGAGGATAGATGTGGAGGAAACTGTGCTGAGACCAGATAGTTTACTATACCAGCAAACCACGGAGAGAGTACCGAGATAGCAAATAGATGTTCATCTGGAACCTGGACATCCATTGTTCCTTCTTCACCTGCAGGCAAATCCAATCTAGACAAGAAGTCAACAAAAACATTTTCTTTACCTGGTTTGTCAATGATAGTCAAATCAAACTGCTGCAACAAAACTAACCATCTAACTAAATATCTAATTGCAGCATGGTCAGTATGCACAAATGTTTGATAGCCAGTGATGTAGTGTCGGAACTTGTTCAGGGAATGGACCACAGCCAGGGACTCTTTCTCAGTTATCGTATAATTCATTTCTGCCTTGGATAAGTTTTTGCTGACAAAGTATATGGCATATGGAAGTTTTTCTTCAACTTGTCCTAAGGCTGCCCCTATGGCTTTGTTCGAGGCATCAGTGTGGATGTGGAAAGGTAGGGCCCAGTTTGGGCCTCTCAAAATTGGGGCGGACACCAACTTATCCTTTAATTCATTCAGAGCCCTCTGGAAGTCATCAGTCCATTTAAACTCAACATCTTTTGCTAAGAGGCCAAACAATGGTGAGGCTAGCTTACTAAAGTCTTTAATGAATCTTCTATAATATCCCGCTAACCCTAGGAAACTCTGAACATCTCTTACCTTCTAAGGAGGTGGAACCTTTTTGATGATAGAAATTTTACTGGGATCCACCTGTAATCCTTGGCGAGAAATGGTATGACCTAACACGGTCCCTTCAGTCATCATGAATTCACATTTTTCAGGGCTGAGGGACAGGTTCATCTCAATGCACTTGCTCAAAAATTTTCCCAGGTTGGACAAGGCTTCTTGGAAGCTATATCCGTAAGGAGTAAAGTCATCCATATAGATTTCCACCGAATCATGAACCAACTCGGCAAAGATGCTCAATACAGCTCTCTGGAAAGTGGCAGGGGCATTGCATAGCCCAAAGGGAAGGACTCGGTAGGGAAAAGGTACCCATGGACAAGTGAAGGTGGTCTTATCTTGGTCCTCCAGGCTGATTTGGATCTGATTATACCCGCTGAACCCATCTAGGAAAGAAAAAAACTTCTTTCCTGCTAGTCCATCCAACACTTGATCTATGAAAGGTAAACGGAAGTGGTCTTTCTTAGTGGCTTTGTTCCATTCTCTGTAGTCCACACAGATTCTCCATTTCCCATTTTTCTTGGGTACCAACACTAGAGGGGAAACCCATTCGCTATCCGAGATGGGGTAGATGAATCCTGCATCCAACAATTTTTGCACTTCTTCTTTAACAATGTCCTTGAGGGCTAGATTCATTCTCCTCTGAGGTTGCGTGACTAGTTTACAATCCTCCTTAATGTAGATATGATGGGTATAGACCGAGGGATGGATTCCCTTCATTTCCTTGTAGCTCCAAGCAAAAGCCTCCAAATGGCGGGTCAAGAGGCTACATAGCTCCTTTTCCTGAGAGGGAGAGAGAGAGGAGCTGATCTTTAAAGTCCTTTCAGGGCCAAACTCCACATTCTTAACTCTGGGAGTGGTCGAATCAGTTGCACATAGGTCCACTAAAGCATTGGCTTGGGTATCTTCCACCAACTCTTCCAAGGATAGTGCACCAGGTGGAGGATTTTGGATTAAGTTCTCAATCAAATCATCCTCGGTTTGAGGGCCTCCCCTGGTGGCCTCTACTGTGCATAATGGTGCAGAGTAGACCTCATCCTCTTCTCCTTCTTCCAACTAGAGGGGTACGTCATGTTCTAGCAGAGGTTGGGCAGGAGGGTATAGGACCAGCTGTTTGGACATAGGCCCATTTTTTATGGTCATGCTTCCTGCTCGACAGTTGATGTAAGCATCCACAGTAGCCAACCAAGGCCTTCCCAAAATGAGGGGATATCCAGTGAGTTTTTCCTTTGGCTGAAGGACCAAAAAGTCCGTAGGATACTCCGAGGAGTCGACAAAGACCAAGACATCTTCCACGATCCCTTCGGGAGTCACGGTGGAGTGGTCTGCCAATTGCAGCCCTGTCGAGGTCTTCCTTTAGGAACTTTGAGGGTTGAGCTTAAGCATGGTGTCCCTGGTCATCACATTAATGGCGGCCCCTAAATCAATCAAGGTGTGTGGTATGATGGTGCCATTGATGTGGACATCAACTACAGGACTCCCAGGGTCCAGATACTTTGGACATATTACTTGCCCCAACATGAGATCGGACAGTTGTCCTATGACATTGATGGTTGAGGCATTTCTGTTTCGCCTGCCTGGGTGCCTGAAACACTTCTCCTTAATCAATTTGTTGTATATCGGTACATCTTTTATGGCCTGCAGAAGTGGTATTTTCACACATAACTGCTTGAGTTCTCCAAGAAGCTCATTCTCTTTTGGGTTGGGTTGTGTGGTTACTGTGAGTTGCTCAGGAAAGGGTGGAATGGCTTGGGGTTCACTTTCCTGTTTCTCTTCTTCCTCCTCTATGGGGGAGGTTGGCGCTCTGGAGGACCTTCCCAGTCGCAGGTTGATCTCCTGGATCTCCACATCATAAGTAGGGCTGTTGTTTCCTAGTATATACCTGCTGGGCTTGTTGTTATGGGGTTCGGGTTCGGTTGGGCAGGCATCAGGGTTGTCTTGGGGGGCAGAGGTTAATGGTTGTGGTTGAGCCCGGTGGTGAGGTAGAATGGCGGAGGAGTTGTTATTTGGGGCCTCCACCCCAGTTGAGGTGATTCCACTGAGGTTGGTGGCTGGCATGAGAGTGAAACGAATGAGAAGGAGGTTGAGTATGGTATGGAGATGGATAAGACCACGGAGGAGGTCCAGACTAGGAAGGATGAGCAGGGGGGCCCCAAGAAGGTATATGAGCAGATTGGTTGGTGTTATAATAAGCTTGGGATGTCCCTTGCATCCCCTGCTGGTAAGGTCTGGGTCCATGTGGCCTCATTTGGTTGAGAAAGTAGAGAGGTTTAGTAGCCACCTCAGTCCCTAGGTACATGGCTTTAAATCCAGGCAAGGTAGGGCATTGGTTGGTAGGATGGTCTTCCTCACAAATGAAACATACCTCTATTGAGTGCAATGGGCACTCATTCTTGGGATGCTTCCTCGTGCATCTAGGACAAAAAATGGCCAAAGCCCTCTCAGCTTCTTCTTTCTTTTGCTGAATTCGGAAGGTATCAAGTTGCATGGCAATAGTCTATCTCATCTCACTCTTGAGGTCGTCCATCTGGCTAGAAAACTCATGCTTGGAGAAAGTGGTACTAGCTGAAAGATGATTCCCCCTACCTCTCTCCCGGGCCGCCCTAGAATGGTTTCTAAACACAGTCTTTATTTCCTCATAAGGTAGTTGGTAGATGTCTCCTCCAACCAGCGTGTTAAGGGTGTCCAGAAGGTCTTCAGGGACTCCTCGGAGCAGAACCAGCTTCAGAGATTCCGGGTCAAGTGTGCACCTGGCCCTTTTATAACTGAGCTGGAACCTTTCCTCATAGTCTTCTAAAGATTCATCGCTTCCCATAGTCATCCGAAAGATTTCTCCCTTAGTTTCCTTGGATCTACAGTGGTCCCGGTACTTGGCATTGAATGCTTGCTGCATCTGAGCCCAAGTGGTGATACTGTTTCCAGGTAACCCCATGAACCAGCGTAATGTCGCGTCCTTGAGGGTAGAGGGAAAGAGTTTCAACTTTTTCTCATCCTCAGCATAGTCATAAGTTCCACAAAGGACAACAAACTCAAACAGGAAATTATCAGGGTCTTCAGTAGTCAGTTCATGGAAGTGAGGTAAAGTAGAAGGACTTATGTATTTTCATTTTCATGTCTCAATTGGTCTCTCGGATGGGAAAGGCACCTTCTATTCTCTCATCTTCTCTTCTACTGTTTCGGTTTTCAGCCATGGCTTCAGGTGGAGTGTTCTCTAACTCTTCTTCTGTTATAGGATCTTCGTATATCTCAGGAGGTTCACCTATAGGCTCTTCTGGCTCACTGTCACCAGAGAAGAGAGAAGGTTGACTCAGTGATGTGGTGGGGGTGTTGGGTAAGAATTTGCCGGTTTTATCTCTGTTCCTACGAGGCATGAAATGGAAAGACTTTTTGATTGCTTTTGTTTTTTTTTTTCTTCTAGTACCTGCAAAACTAAAATAGATTGAACTACAACTAACTATCTTGATGAAATGGAAATGCGGAATTGAAATGAAAGAAGGAAAGTACTAATCTATTTTGCTCAAATGAAATTGCAGGAATTGAAATGCTAAGCTATGCTTTCAGAATTGAAATTGCGGAATTGAAATGCTAAGCTACGCTTGCAGAATTGAAAGGATAATCTATGAAAGCAGGAAATGTCTACTCTACTTTTGCGGAAATGAAATTACAGAATGGAAATGAAATAAACTACTTAGCAGAAGGTTGTAGGAGAAAATAGAAGAAAAGCAACAATCACCAATACTCTGATGCTTCCTTGGCAACGACGTCAAAAAGATGGTGGGCTCCAGTATTGCAGCAATAATGCTACAACTCCTGGGACTCCCTTCTTTACTTTTATCAACCCGGTTGTTCGTAACAAACTTGGAAGCGACGGTGTTGTATGCACAAGTACTAGCTCTTGTTGCAGCTGTCACTTGGTAAGCTAGCACAAGTCTGCTAGGAGCTTAAGACAACTTCTATGAGCTCTTAGAAGAAGCTTTTTAATTGATGGATGAAAGTTAACTCGAAGAAAGCTAATCTATTTGCGAAAAGAGATTGAAAAACTAAAGGAAAGCGCAAACCTTAGCAAACCCTAATTCTACCAGCTAGTCCTACCAATGCAAAGATGAGAATGCAAACTACTGAAAGAGATGCCATTACTTCTATGAAGGTAAAATACATGTGTCTAGACTAACTCAGTCATAAGAAAACATCTTTTTGAACTTTTGATTAAGTTGTCAGTTTCATCATGCATATGCTTTCACTGTTCTTTACTGTGCAGGGGTGGATCAAGGAGGAGGAATGCTTGGAAAAGGTTGGGAAGGTTCAGAGAAGGTCTAAGGAGTCCCCAACAACCTTCTAGAGAGTTTCAAAAAGTTTGGCTATCAAGAAACCTCATTTGTGAGCTTCTACAGGAAGTCTGCAGGGGTTCTACAGGATGTTCAAAGATTTCTATAGGATGTTCAGAAATTTCTATAGGATGTTTAAAAAGTCGATTTTAGAGGATGGGTGAGTGAGGGAAGATGCATGAATGGATAGGGAGGTAGGATAGGGGCTTGGAGTGACCCAGGGACTGGTGGATGGAGTGGTGAGAGGGTGTAGAAGGCTGACTTGGCTTAAAGAGACTGAGACAATGATTGAGCAAGAAGGTAGGGTTACGTGGAAAAAAGGACAGATGAGAGATGATGAACCTAGCTAGGAGATGGTACAAGTGGCTTTGATGAAGCTTAGATGGATGAAAGAGTGGTAGAGATGCCCTGCATGGTGTACATTCAACCGAATCAACAAAGTCTTGCAAATAATCAAAGTCCTAGCTAATCTAGTCTAACTATCAATAACATGAACGAACAACATCTTTATTTGGAAATAAAACCATGTACATCAACTATGAAAAGAAAAATTTCATAGATCTAAACCCATAACTAATTTCTGCAAATGAAAATAGTACACTAAGGATTGCATGGTCAAGCAAACTAGTGTTTTTGTTGGGACAACACTGTTTCTTCAATTCCAGCGCCTGATCCAATAAGGATGAGGTGAAACCGATAGTGTTGTTGTCCCTTTTCTTGGAGCTTTTTCTGTTATTATCCTACCAATATATTTTAAACACCTGAAGCAATTCTATTCATAAACAATGATCTATCTAATCAACACAACTAAATATGCCTAACAGAAATACGTTTCAAATGCATAAAAGGAAAACAATGATGCATAAAGGAAAAGTAACAGTAAAAAAAGGAAGCCCTAGGCTTTCAGGTTGGGCCCAACCCTGAGAGTTATGGCTCCTATAGAAAACTCAGAGTTGATATAAAATCGAACTGCTTCTCATTATCAAAAAATAGTCATAAGAGTTATGCCAAAATGGCTACAAGATAACAAGCTAAAGCTAATAGCACTGTAGTGCAAAATATGCAATGGTTTCAAAATTCCCTTACGAAGGCTGAGGCCTTAACATTTATACACCATGAGGGCCCTAGATGGCCTCCTAAATTTATGGGACTTGGCTGTCCAAACTGTGAGTTAGACAATCCCTTCCAAAATCTGCTTGGATACCTTCTAGATCTGGTTTTGGTGGCCTTTGGAGCTCGGAGTTGGGGGTGAAGATCCTGAGGAAGGGCTATTTAATGCCATGGACAACCCCCCTACGAATCCTCACCTCAAGCTTGGCTGTCTTCTAGCCCATGATTGCTCGGTTTTTCTCCAACATGTGTCAAAAAAACCTGAAATGAGCATGTGTTAGCCACCTAGGAAGAGTGACTACCCTTATTCGTACAAATGACATAAACATACTGAAAAATAATGCATAAGATATGAAAAATGAAGGATTGAACAAGGATTGAACAAGGATAATTAGGCCAAATGAGCCCAACAAGTTACCAAATTTGGGGCTCATCAGTTACATCTCCTCGGGTTAGGGTTTTGGTTGTTTAGGGTTTTCTCTTATTGTTCAATAATAAAAAGGCCCTTGAGCCTCATTGTAATGCAGTTCAAAGGCATGTAGCCACCACATCTCTTCTCAGAGATAAGCTACCATCGCTCGAGCTAGCCTTATTTCCATTCTGTTTGTAAGCATATTTCAGTATTTCATATTAATGAAATGAAGTGTTATTTCTTCTTCATCTTTGTATTTGTGGTTATATCTATAATTTTTTGTATTCCTGTTTCAATCCAAATTAGTGGTATGAGAGCAGTCTACTCTTTCTCTGTTTTTCTTTGCATGTCCCCAACGAGGTTGGGATATAAGGAGTTAGCGCTTGAACTAGTTGAACCTTTGCAAGACCATCCTAGCAAATCTCGATGGCCTCCCATGGCGGATGAAAAGAAAGATGAGGGGGCAGGAGATCCTATCAAAATCTTGCTCAAAGAAGCCCTTGAGCGACAAAGGAACGCGATGATGGACAACTTTGCCCAGATCCTTCAACAGCTACCCAAGGGCGACGCATCTACTTCCAACAGCTACTCTGGAAGCACCACACCCTTTAAGGTACAAGTTAATTTTGACATTCCCATATTTGAGGGTCAGATAGATGTAGACATTGTAGATAAATGGTTAAATCTGCTAGAAGGATATTTTTCTATTCATGATTTTTCCAGCCGGGAAAAGATCACTTTTGCACTTCTCAAAGTAGTTGCCCATGTCAAGGACTGGTGGGAAACCTACTGTGACCAGAAGGATAAAAGTATGAACTCAGTGTTTTCAACCACACCCACTTCGAACTCGTTCCAGGATGCGATCAAGGAGCAGTACTACCCTGTCGGGAGCTATTAGGATAAATACATAAAGTGGACAATGCTATGACAGGGAAGGGACCAAGATGTGCCGAAGTTTACCAATGTTTTCCATACCCTTCGTACGAAGTTGGATATCAAGGATTCTGAGAAGCATTTGGTTCTCAAGTACTACAACTGCCTGCACAGGTACATACAGGACGAAATGGAATTCTTGGACATCTCCTCACATAGAACAACATATCGATATGCCGTCAAGATCGAGTAAAAGTTTAAATATAAGAAGCGAGACTTTGGATCTACAAATTCGAAGCAAGGGAAAGGTGCCCCCAAACTATAGAACAAAAGACAAAGCCAAGGCGGGGCAACCCACGACAACCCACCAAAGCTACAGGCACAAAACAACACCATGAAGCTGAAGAAGGACATGGGAAAGTGGTGTGAGTTCCATAAGAGCTCCACTCACAACACAAGTGAGTGTCAGGCCAAGTAGTCACTGGTGGCTGAGCTAAAGGCTTTGGAATCAGATGCATGTTCCAATCTGAGTCAAAATATAACAAGGGAAATGAAAAAGGGAAGCAGATTATTGATGTAGAGCCTAATGCCACCATTGCCGCAATGAAGATCCAGAAGGAGAAACCCAAAGATCCAGAGGAGGAGTGACTCTTCCACTCCCAAATGTGGGTAAAGGGTTCCCTGCTATAGTTTATTGTCAATAGCGAGAGCCAGAAGAACCTCATTTCAATAGAGGTCATGAAGCAGTTGGGCTTATCAACCAGAACACATCCACAACCGTACACCATCTGGTGGCTTCACCAAGGACAGGATCTTTGTGCGAGCCAAAAATGCCAGCTTCCATAGAACATCAAGCCCTTCACAGCTAAGGTATTATGTGACGTTTCTCCCCTTGATATTTGTGATGTATTATTAGGCCAACCATACTTATGGAAGCAACATATTGTGTATGAGTCAAGGCCTCGTGCTGTTATTGTTACTTTGGGAAATAAGTTGTACAGGATATCGGAGGTAGCAACGCCTACTGCCATCTCCTTGGTTACTACAAAACAATGCAGTAAGCTCATTTCCAAAACTGGGAATTTTTTTTTCCTAATGATACGCCCTTAGGGAAAGAAGAAGACAGTGGCCATGATGCAGGGTTACCCTGCTTACACAGTATGCATGTAAAATGCATAAATAAATTTGTCCCAGGCATTTAACTCACCAAGGAGTCAAATCTTCACCCATCAATGGTTAAGGC
>APFE031317479.1:0-13771 GCA_000404065.3 Pinus taeda | reverse complement strand
AAACTGGTGCCTACACTAATTTTTCCTTTAATGTCTTAAAAGACTATTGGCAAGTTGTGGACTAGAGAAACTCACTGTCCTTAGCTAACAATTGGAAAGGGGGGTGAGATATCCTAGAAAATTTCTCAATGAATCTCCTATAATAGCCTGCATGTCCCAGGAATCCTCTTACTAGCCTTTGTGTTTTGGGTGCAGGGAGATGCAAGATAACTTCTATTTTGTCCGGGTCTACCTAGATACCTTTGTTGGAAACCAAATGTCCAAGGACTACTCCTGCTTTTCACATTAATCTACACTTTTTATCACTCAAAGCAAGGTGAGCCTCTTGCCGACGTAAAAGCATTTTTTCTAAGTTTTTGAGGGCTTCCTTAAATGAGTTACCAAACATTGAAAAATAATCCCATATAGGACCTTCAATTACACTTCAGGTATCAAACAAAAAATGGAAAGCACCACCCTTGAGGGGTTGGGCATTACATAGTCCAAGGGAAGCACTCGATAAGAATGTACTCCGATCAACATTGTAAAGGTGGTCTTATCTTGATCTTGGGTGCAATCTAATTGGTTATACCACTGAAGCAAATCAAAATGAAAGTTTACTTTTTTACTAGCAAGGTATCTAGCACTTGATCAATAAAAGGAAGGGGAAAGTGATCCTTGAGAGTTAGCTTTATCCAATTTCTCAATTCATTTAATGTAGATGCACCATCTCCATCTCTTGTTCAGGTGACTATTTACCAACTAAGAGACCCACTTGGATATCATGATTAGGGATATATAAAAGTTAGCATCTATGAGTTTTTTAATCTTCTTCAACAACATCTCTTAGCACAGGGTTCATTAGTGCCTTTGGGGTTAATGAATTAGGTTGATCTCCTCTTGAATATTAATATGGTTGGTATAGGTTTTAGGAGGTATGCCTTTCCATGTCCTCATAGGGTGTTGTCCTCAACAAGATTCCATGGCAATCCCTTTTTCCATGCAATTCCGTACATCATACTACCATAAATGCATAAATTCCAGTGTATAAATAAATATACAATATACCAGTTACCTTACCTTGTTGTGTCAAGCACACTTCCTTGTAAGTTAAGACATCTATGCAATTTCTCAAGGGACTCCAATTCCCTTGATGGATCCAACCATAACTAAAAGCTAACTAATATACCTGTCAAATACATGTTCATGAATATAACACATATCCACACAATGTCAAACAGAACCAACGTTAAGAAGAATTATTGTATGCGAATCACTCATTTGTTTGGAATTTTGGTTTCCAAACATATCCAAATGAATTATCACCCAATTCATTTGTTTTACCTTTTTTCTTGTTTCAATTGAGTCATATTATGTGCTATCACATCACCGAGTTATTAGTTATAAACAAATCAATTGTTACTTTGTCATGTTAATACAAAGCATGTTTCCACGAAGTTGTTCACAGATGTTAGTCACATCTTCCAAGATCAAGACATCATCTCAATTAATTTGAAATCAACCTTTACCAAGTTTGAAAACATTGTCATAATCAACAATCAACTCATAGTCATTAGTCATAATACTACAACTAGCACCCACTCACACTCAAGCACATATCAGTTGTCCCAACACATATTGTGTTAGTAAAACCATCTTAAACTATATCATTCCTTCATGAAATCTTATAGGCACATACTTATATCATGAAATTAATAAAAAATTCAGACAACCTATAAACATACCATACTATAAAAACCAAATAGATGACATAATCAAACTCATACCTCAATGTATCTCAGGGGAGGCTATTTCATCTGCACAAGTCAGTCCAGATTAGTATAATGCAATATCACAAATATATCAACTCATACTTAAATACCATAACCATGATCATCTGCACAGGCCGATCCAAATTAGCACAATACATAATAACATCAAGACCTTAGTTGTAATGACCATAATCATCATGCATATCACTGCAATTCGTATAACAATAAGTTACTATCATTCATGACGAACTGACACACATTCATATGACTGCACTAATTAACTACTACCTATCATTCATCTAAACACAATAAAAATAGAATGACATGCATGTACATAACCATAATGCTTATAATTACCATTAACCTACATACTTGCATGCCCAACATGCAAACCTGTATGACAATCTGCACTTTTCTTGAGGCCCAATGTTGTAACCTCACTTTGATGATCTTCATCTCCTACTCCATCTCAGCTAACACATACGCATCATGATGAAATAAAATGCAACAATGACTATAACAATGCATGGATAACAATAACATAAATAACTAAAATGCGTTCATGAAAAACGCATCCGTCCCATCCAATTCAAGTGTTGAACCATGCTCTTGTATCATTATGTAACCACCCCCCATATCTACCCAGTTTGACCTGCCTGTAGAGGTAAACATGAGATGAATATCTACTAAGAAATGACCTAACATCCAATCTTCACTTATGGAAGTTGGGCTGATAACTAAACCTATCAACCATAAACTAACGTACTACAACACTTATGGGACACTCAGAGGCTTAACAACCACTCCTGGTGCCCACATCCTAAGCTAGATAGTCATTCCATTGACCTAGACTCCTACTCGTAGCCATAAGACTTCATTCATGGAACTATAGGCCTTCAGTCACATGCATAATAAGCTTGCAAGGTAGTGACTGTCGTCCCAAATTCTCAGTTCTGAGCCTTGGACCCCAAAGTCAATGCCACCTTTTTAGGGCTTGTCTCCAGACCTCTACCCAAAACTTAATCAGACTTTCCATAATGATAAATCAAATCAAGACAAAGACATTCATACGAAATTTTCTCAAACACTTGACCTAATGAGGCCTAGCTATGACATTCATTTCATCAAACACATTGTGAAGATGTAATCTACAGGGCATGAATGCATATTTAAACATAGGGGTCTAATACTTATCTGAGAATCATCAATAAGGTATAATTCCCTCTCACAATAGTTACAATAACATCTATTAGGTCACACATCCAATAATCACTTATTTACCAATAAAAACATGTTAAGAGCCATAACTAGAATCTATCATGAAACCATGCTTATAACCAACATAAAACCAAAATAATAACAATGATAGAACAACCATCAAATCCACAAAATAATAATTACAATTACTCATAAAATAGAAGAGGAAAAGAACTCTTATTAACATATGAAAAATCCTACAAAGTTAATAACTTCCATGTACCACCTAACCATAGATTAGGCTGAATGAAATATTTCCTCCAACTAATGACCCTCGTGCCATATTCCAACCATGAATGTTGGATCTTGTGATATAAACAAAACAAAACAAACCCAAGGCTTCTAGAGGCCAAACCACCTCAACCCTCAACCAATGATTCCACCTCATGGTTGGACATCACTAGCACCAAATAAATTGGTCTCTACCCAAGTTGTCGAGGGCTCCAAAACATTTTTCCCAGCTGCGGCTCTAGGAACTAATAACTTAACCCACAAAATTCCAGGGCTCCAGAGTGTTTGTCCAATCAAGGATCCAAGACTAGAAACTCAAACCACCAAGGGCTCTAGAGAATTCGTCCAACCAAGGCTCCAGGACTAGTAACTCAACCAGTGTTCTTCCGAGGCTCCATAGTGCTTGTTCTAACCAACAACTCGAGGAACTAGTAACTCAACGCACAACCATAATGAGCCTAAGCAACAATTAGAAACAAAAGTGGGAAAACCCACAACATCGCGGCTATATAGAAAATGGCAAGGCTAGGAAAAACCATTGTCAATCCAGGAAATCCTCCATGCCAATGATAGACAAAAAAAAAATAACCACATGCATATTCCATGCATGTCAAAACTAACAAGGAAATCACACATGCAACTAGATATCTGAAAATAAATTCAGCTATAGCCATTGATGCATCTATTCATTGTTAGGTCCCTATACTACTAGAGTAACCCCTTATTGTTATTAGTGCAACCCCCTTATTATATTGTTGTTCCCATGTAGTCCCCATATTGTTATTATTGTGCGCCATAGAAGCCCATTATTGTTATTGTTGTGCCCTTACATTATTATTGTTATGTTGGCTTTGATTATATTATGACCCCTTAGATTCCTATATATAGAAAGGAGGTCTTTTCATTTGTATCATCCAAGAATTGTTCATTTTTGTAATGTAAAGGAGGTTTTCCCCTTGAAGAGGCTGATTTTTAAGCTGTTGATATATCTTTTATATCTTTTTGTGAGTTTCTTTCATAACATTTGGTATCAAAGCTTTGTATTCTAGGGTTTCGCTACTCCAAGCAAGTCATCGTGGAATTTTTGATATAACATTTTTTTTACAAAGTTTCAAAACCTAAAAGAAAAACCATTTGAGCTGAAATCGTTACTAACCTAGGGTACGAATTTCAGATCTTGTCTCACTATATTTTCAAAGATATAATATGAGGAAGTTCGGGTTTTTGCAAGCTCCATAATTCCATCTCAAACAGGTCATCATGGAATCTTCGCTATAATTTGTTTTATACCAATGTTCAGAGTCTAAAATTAAATCCCATTTGATATTAAATCCTAGTGAAGCTCAGACCCAAATTTCAGATCTTGTTTCATTATATTTCTGGAGATATAGTCGAAGACATTTAGGATTTCTATAGGCTCCCAAACTACATCCCAAACAGGTGACCTAGGGAAAATCGTCATAATTTTCTATGTGAGCATCAGCCTGAAATTTCATAGGATGCTGCAGAAATAAGATGGAATGTAATTTTTTGTATATTTTTTTTAGGTACGAAGATAGAAACAATAACACGTTGAACTTAGTACAAGTTCTCTCTAATTAAAAAATATATAAGCAAGTTATCATGGGAGATTCTGCATAACACTTTCTTGGAGAATCCAATTTCGATCATACTAGTGGCATTGGAAAGATGACATAGAGGGCTGCTACAGTTCACAATTTCAGACCTTGGAGATCTAAAATTTTAGATATACAATAGATTCAATACTGATCTACTAAAATAAAGAAAAGGAATGACTCGAATCAAGAAAATAGAAACACCTAGTAAGAAAGATTGGATGGAGTATTTGAAAAAGGTGATTAAAGCTAATATAAATAGTCTTATATGTGCCATGGAAGCTAATACCAATGGTAGGGAAAAATATTTGAAGAAAGGCATGGAATATTTGAAGAAATACATGGAAGGTTTGAAGGAAGATGGGAGAAAGTTGCTACAAGAAAGGCCTCCTAATGAAGAAAAGGTAGTAGAGGAAACTCATGATGAAAAAAAATAAATGTTACTCATGATTTCATAGAATCTAAAATTGGATTGAAGACTCCCAATATTCGAAATATTGATATGAGAAAGTTTGATGGGCATAACATGGATACTAGAGATGGAGAAATATTTTGATCTACTTGATGCGCAACTGTTACAAAAGGTAAGTATTGCATCTTTATATTTAGAACCGAAACAATTTTTATGGTATAAAGGGTTTTGTTCTCGTAAACCACTTGTCACCTAGTCAATTTTCACGGAGGAAATGATAGCACATTATGAGGATACATGGAGCAACACCTTATTTAACTAATTAATAGATCTCAAACAAAAGGATTCAATGGTAGAGCACATTGAGGACTTCCAAAAATTGAATATAAGGTTAAATGATATTCCAGAGAAGCAGAGGATCGATGCCTTCATAGGGAATTTAAAGGATAACATTCAACATGAGGTTCACCTTTGGGAACCTGATTCATTGTAGCAGGCATATAGGTTGGAAAGAGAAATTGAAAGAAAAATTATGGCAACAAGCAAGCCTACCACTCATAAATATAAAGATGGAAGTGTTGTTTCTCCTAGCCTTTCACCACCTACAAGGTTGAGACCACAACAATTGGAAGAAAAAGAGAAAAAGAGCTTTGTTACAATTGTGATAGAAAATACACTAAGGGTCATAAGTGTGCTAAGAAGAAATTAATTTACATAGATGGGGAAGAGGAGCAGGAAAAGGAACAAGAAATGTCAAATGAAGAGGACATACACCAGGAACCAATCCCAGAGAAAGAAGAAATGAATCTAACCATATCTTGTAATGCATTGACAAGAATTACCACTCCTTAAACTCTCAAGATAGAAGGTCATATCAAGAAGAAAAAGGTAACATTTTTTATTGATTCGGGTAGTACCCATAATTTTATTCATTTCAAGATAGCCAAGGAATTGCATTGCTTCCTATATCCAGCACTAAAGTGGCAAGTAAGGGTTACAAATGGAGGAACCATAAATTACTCTAGAAAGTTCCATAATATCAAGCTATCCATGGGAGAGTATGTCTTGAATAGTCCAATGCTTTCCATTCTAATGGTTGGTGCAGTTGTTGTACTAGGAGTTCAATGGCTACAATCTTTGGGTACGATAGCTTTTAATATTCCAGAAATTTTCTTGAATTTTTTTTGGGAAGGAAAGGAGGTTGAATTAAGCGGTATCACAGAGAAATCAGAAAATATAATCAAATTTAATAGGATGAAAAAGCTTCTAAAGAAATAACAACATGGGAAAATTGCACAATTATGTTCACTAGAGGTACCCACATTGAAATCATTTATTTCTCCAGATATCCAAAAATTTGTAGACAATCATTCCAAGGTATTTGAGACTCCCAAAGGTCCCCCACCTATTCGTGATCATGATCATGCTATTCATTTGATTCTAGGAACTGTTCCCCCAAATATCGGGCATTATAGATATCCATATGCCCAAAAGAGTGAAATTGAACGTATGGTTGCAAAAATTCTAGAGGTTGGTATAATTCAAGCTAGTCAAAGTTCTTTCTCTGCTCCAATGGTATTGGAACACAAGAAGGATGGATCATGGTGCATGTGTCTAGATTATAGGGAGCTCAATAAGCTTATTATTCAAGATAAATTTCCCATTCCTTGCATTGATGAATTATTGGATGAATTACATGGAGCAATTTACTTCACCAAGTTGGATCTTCATTCAAGATATCATCAAATCAGAATGAAGATTGAATACATTGCGAAAACAAAATTTAGAACTCATGAGGTTCATTATGAATTGTTGGTCATGCCTTTTGAACTTACCAATGCACCTTCTACATTTCAAGGTTTGATGAATTCCATTTTCAAACCCTTATAAAATTTGTGTTAGTATTTTTTGATAATATAATAATCTACATCATTTCTTGGAAGGATCATATTCAACATGTTGACAGGGTGCTCAAACTATTGGAGGAGAAATAATTCTATTCAAAAAGCTCCAATTGTTTCTTTGGAGTAGAAGAGGTGGAATATTTGGGTACTGATTTAGCTCATAGCTCATCTTATCAACCTGAATCTGATGGGAAAACTCTGATAGTGAACAAATGTTTGGAAAGATATATTTGTTGATTTATATCTAATAAACATACACAATGGGTCAAGTGGTTTCCTATGGCAGAATGGTGGTATAACACTTCCTTCCATAATGTAAAAAAAATGACCCCATTTATGGCACTTTATGGATATCATCCACTGTCAATCACATCATCTTTAAAATAAAATTATAAGATCAAGCAGTAGAGGATCACATCAAGCATCAACAACAACTTCTCAAAATATTAATGGATAACCTCACTTTGGCGCAAGATAGAATGAAACAACATGCATATCAACATCACAACAAAAGAAGTTTTGATGTAGGTGAATACAACCATACAAACAAATGTACCTCAAGAAAGCTAAGAAGGAGAATAAATTATCACCAAAGTATTATGGTCCATGCAAGGTGTTACAAAAGATTCGTACTATGGCATACAAATTGGAGCTTCCTGCATCTTCCTAAGTGCACCAATATTTCATGTTTCATGCTTAAACAAGGTTATAGGTGAGAAGCTCCTAGTTCAAACAATATTGTTGGAACTTGACAAGGAGGGAAAAATAATATTGGAACCTGAAGGAGTTATAGAAACAAGAACCCGACAGCTATGAAATCGATCAATTTCAGAGTATCTCATTAAGTGGAAGAACTTACCTAATGAAGATTCCACATGGTAGCATGAGAATTTTATACATAAGCATCCAGAACTACTAGAGCATTGAGGGAAACACTTTTTTAGGAGAGGGGCATGTTAGGTCCCTATACTACTAGAGGAAGCCCTTATTGTTATTAGTGCAATCCACTTATTATATTGTTGTGCGTATTTAGTCACCATATTGTTATTATTGTGCCCCATAGAAGCCCACTATTGTTATTGCTGCGCCCTTACAATAATAGTGTTATGTCAGCTATGATTATATTATGACCACTTAGACTACTATATATAGAAAGGAGGTCTTGTCATTTGTATCATCCAAGAATTGTTCGTTTGTGTAATGTAAAGGAGGTTTCCCCCTCAAATAGGGTGACTTTTAAGGCATTAATCTATCTTTTCTATATTTTTGTGAGCTGGCTTCATAACATTCCTTTTCACTTCCCTAATTTCCTTTTCCTTCTTTCAACAAATCCAATGTATGTAAAGATGATTTGTGAGGAGCACTATAGTGGGGTCACATGACACTTTGGTGTGGAGAAAACTATGTCCGTACTATAGAAGTATTTTGATTGGCCCAAAATATGACAAGATGTTGGAAATTATATCAGATTTTACACTGGTAATGGCATTGCCAAGATAACCATCAAGAAGCATGGTCTGTACAATCCTCTTCCTACTCTGAGCCAACCCTGGGAATCTATCTCCATGGACTATATGTCTGGCATCCCTTCTACCAAGGATGGTAATGAATCTATCTTTGTGCTTGTGGAAATATTCTCTAAGATGGTTATATTGACGGCCTACAAGAAGACTATCACAACAGAATACACTACCAAACTCTTCTTTGAATGATTGTGGGTAAATTTTTGGATCCCATACACTAATTCATCAAATCAGGATAGCAAGTTCCTGAGAGCATTTTTATCAAGCCTATGGACACTATTGTACACCAATCTCACCAAGTCAACTGCATTCCGTACCCAAACTGATGGCAGGCAGAGGTCTTCAATAGGATGATATTACACATACTTCACATGTACAACTCCAGTCATCCACAATCTTATGATGATAGCCTTCCCTATGTGTGACACAACTATAATAGATCTCTCCATAGCTCGTTTAGTCGCAGTCCCTTTCAAGTGGGTCTAGTATTTCAACCATTGTGCCTAATTGATGTTTTCATGCCTCATACAACTACACAAACATAATCCATGCATGTATAGTTTGAGGCTAATAAAGCAACTAGGTTTATTGAATGAATCCAACATATCCACCAACAAGTTCACAACATCTTAGAAAATTCCAATGCCAAGTACAAGCAACGACATGATCAACATCAGGTTCTGTACAATTTTTAGGTGGGTGACAAAGTTTGGTTTCTATTTTAGAAATAATGCCTTATCAAAGCCCACCAGAAGCTTAGACCACTCCAATATTTGTCTTATACAATCACCAAGGTTATGGGAGATAATTCTTTTGAGCTCCATATTCCCCCATTCCTTGGCTTGCACCCAATGTTCAATGTGGACTGCCTCTAGCCATAGTTTCCACCATTACTGGACACCTTAGACATTGCAGAACAAATCACACAACTAGAGCTAAACCTACACTGCATGGAACATGCCACAATTGATTAGATCATGGAAACATAGATCAAGAACATTTTCCAACAGAATATTCAACTATATCGGGTTGTAAAAGTTGGCCAACTCCTGCACCAAGACAAGTAGCTCACTAGGGACCAAGTTCAACAGAAGTTTCCTCATCTCATGGAGGCACTGAACGTAATGTGGACCATTGCTTCCTAAGGGGGAGCACTGATCTAGGTGGATATCGGTGGCTACCCATCTATTCTACTTGGATCCCCACCAATGTTTCTTTTAGTTTCCTTAGTTGTAGCACAATATACTATTTTTGACATTTTTTGTGTCGTGAACATCCAAAGCCATTTTCAGTCCCTAAAGGACATTTTTTCGAAAATAGGAAAACCCAAAATCATAAGTGGGGGCTTGCAGTCAAAAGTTGTAGTCCTCGCATAGATCTTTCTAACGAGATATCATACATTTCAAATGAATATCATATTCCAAAGTTACGACCCCAAGAAATTGATGTACCAATTTACCCCAATAGGGCCCACAAACGTTTTTCGCTTCATCCCCTAGGGCTAGGTCTTTAGAAGTTTCTGTTTTTTCATTATTTCTCAATAATCAATAGGCCTTCGAGCCTTGTTGTGACATAGTTCAAAAGGCATGTGGCTGACATATCTCTTCTCAAAGATAAGATACCATCATTTGAGCTAGTTTATTTCCTTTATGCATGTAAACAATTTGCAGTACTTTGTTATTAATGAATTTAAGTTCTATTTTCTTTGTATCTCTATGTTTTTGTTCATATATGTATCATTTCATTGATGTATAAATATGGATGAAGCTTCCATTTTTGTAGTCTACCATCATTTTCGTATCAAAGTAGGGAAAGATCTTGTAGATACAATATTGTGTGGATAAGAAAGAATGTGTGTTTCTGCATGGTATATAGGTAGCAACAGTGGAAGAAGGCATGGTCAAAATGACTCAACCAGAAGATTTGTAAGAAACAACTAGTGTTGTTCTTGGGCGAATGATATCATAGCAAATAGCCTTAAAAAGTTCAAGATGAGGTTGGAAGTAGAGGACAAGATAAGTTCTCAAGAGTGTGAGTAGGTAGAAAATCCTAGAAGATAAAGGAGAGCTCAGGAGGTTCTAGAGGAGATAATCATAGGAATACCAAAAGGTTGAACTAAGGAATAAGTTTGATGAGGTTTTGGGTAATAGGTTTATGGAGAAGGCTTATTACAATAGGTGATTAATTTCATCTCATAGTGGGTGCGAGCAATCTCACAAAGGAGTAATGAAGATGACTATTGAGGGTTATCACAAAGGTTCCAATGCAAGCCACAACAGGGTAAAAGAAAATCCCAAATCAAATGGCATAAGAGGAAGGATGAGTCAAGAGGAATTTTAAAAAAGAGTTGGATGAGTTAAAGGAAAGTATTAGGTGCATAGTGATGGAATTGTTACAAGAAATCAAAGAAGACCAAAGATATGGTTGGGTGTTAAGGAAGAAAAAGGTAAAATGGACTATCCTACAAGATAGGCTAAAGTGCAACTTGAGTGCGTCGTTAGAGAAGTGAGAACTTAGGGAAACTAACTATATAGGATAGCATATTTACCTATGTGAATCATAATAAGGACCACTTCTTAGTGAAGGGGATGATGGAAATGAGGAGAGGAGAGTCATGGAAAGTGTCATGGACTATGTGAAAAGTTGAAAATAATAGACGATATTATGAGCATAAATAGAGGCTCAAGAGCTTCACATTTTGAAAACAAATCAACTATGTTCATATGCAGGACATGCAGATCACGAAGGTGGAAAATAATTTCAAACTATCATGAAGGAAGGGGAAAATACATAATTTATGATGATAGAAGAAAGGATACTCAATCGAAATATTGAAGAAGAATGCATGAAGATTGAAAACAAGAAGCATGCAGAGGATGAAAGCAACAACTATAATCAACAGACTATAAATGATGAAGAATAGGCTGAAAAAGGAATGAATGCACATCATGAGTGAAAATAGACTACATGATTGTATACTATAGTGAAAAAAAATAAAATTTCTTATATTGATGGTGTTTTTTGTAATAAATGAGCAAATTCAAGTTAAAATGAGAGTGTAGAGAATGAAAGTCAATATTTCATTAAGAAACAATGGAGGAGGAAACAAATTTCCTTAAACTTTTTGGAGAAGTGTCTAGTGATGAAGAATGGAAGCTAAATAGTGAAATGGAAATGGAGGCCATAAAATTTTTAAATTTGGGAGAAAGGAAACAATGGACTAGCTCACTAGTATGGACAAACAAGGAAGTAAGTTGGACATTAAGATTGAGGAGTTATGTACACTAATGAAACAATTTCCTAAGAGTAGGCATGCTAAAGTGAAGAAGACAATCAACAACATAAATCTATTGACTGCAAGTGAGTATATCAGCAAGGCAAGTGGAGCAGTGTAGAATAAATTGGGGAAGGTGTTGACAATGCTAGACCCACCAAGATTCAGTGGGTCTCCCCGATATGAAGTCCAAATTAGACCTCGAACTATTTGCAGTAGAAGCCCCATCCGAAATACAACCCAATTGCAGAAATAATGGGTTTTAGTGGTATCCCTTGGCTATGATGATACATAAAATGTTGTACTTGTGACTTTGGTGAAACAAGTGTATAAGTTTATGAAGAGTCAAGTGCAATGCATGAGAGATTTTATCCCAACAATAGGGGAGTAAGTGAGCCCCTTAAAATCTCGTAATAGCACACATATTAAAAGGAGTGCATGAACATAAAAGAAATCATAAGTTAGCTTGCAAAATAGTTCACAAGATAGCCATGATTGAAATATATAACAACATATATTCAACAAGATTCATAAAACTGAAAATGAATTAGTTCATAAGATTTTGTGTAAATGAAATAACATATATTGCAAACAGAAGAAGATTAGTCCTACTATATTCACAACATATGCATGAAAACGTGCCAACTCTAAGCTTTTATTAAAGTGAAAGTTCCAAACATGCATATACAATTGACAAAACACTAGCTCCAATAGTGGAATATGAAGCCAACACCTGCTCCTCTAAAGAAATATACTCTCTCTATGTGAAAGGAGAAGCCAAGTCTCTTGAAAAGACTCCTTAGCTTTTAATCCTACTCAAAGACCAACCAAAATCCCTTTACATGAGTTATGAGGGCATATTTATAACAAATGAGATGACTAATCATCTCCCCTTTGTGACTCTTGGACTTCCCTCATGACTCTGACTTATGTCAACAACAACATTTTGACTTCCTTACAAAATGACTTTTCACATCCCAAAATTGACACTTGGAATTTTACTTACATATAATTACATATAGAATATGGCAATATTTCTCATACCCACATATGATAAGATTTAGTAGAGTCAACTAAAAATGCCTAATAAGACAAGAATCGTGTCAAGCTTGAGTTTGGTGAAACTCCATATGAGCCACTTCAACTTGTAGCTTTTCTATCACATAGCGATGGCAAGATTTATACTGTGTGATGAATTCACCAAACTTTGTGATGGGATTACGATGGAAGCAAACTCTTGCCTCCATTTCATTTGGGTACATGTTCTTGGATCCAGTTTGTCTTTCCTTATTTAACAAGAATAACATGGTGTATCTTAGTAGGAACACCAATATATTTATGCATGTCATGTCGGTTGACTTCCAGGTCTCGGTTGGTAGCAATCTACCTGAACTAGCCCAAGTATTCCTCAACTTCATGTTTGATCTTGTTTATGCCTTTAACTTTAGTCGGTAAGCCAACTAAAGGGATCGTGTGTGACTTCACCATGAAATGCACAATGTTGTACAACTATGCATAAGAGGCCTAAATGCTGGCGATGAAATAACCAAGCTATTTTTTTCTTTGGATAGGCATCTGAAGGTCCACATTGTCCAACTCATCATGTTGCCTTGTCTTCTTTACCAACACAAGAGGTGTGCCTCTATACTTCATTCCCGACTCATGCACAACAATGATGGATATGTGGACATCCTTGAGAGATTTGGCATTCTATCTACATTTCTACATCATGTCATGCAAGTGAACAACTAATTTGTGCATGATGACTAGCTCATCATAGAGGTTCCTCATGGTGTCTCCCAA
>APFE031317474.1:189985-228197 GCA_000404065.3 Pinus taeda | reverse complement strand
AAAATGGGACCAGCGCGGAAAAGACGTGTGCTTCCGCGCTGGCAGCGCATCAGGTACACTGGACTCCGCCTGTCAGCGTGGTTATTTGATTAACAGACGCGATGATTCATTTAACTTAGGCAAAGAGGGTTTTTTATCCATTTTGAGGAGCATGAGCATAGGTGAATGTGTTTTCACAACACAGTAGGGAGACTGACATGATGGCAGTGACATTTTACTGTGTAACAGCATTGCCACCAAAGATCAAGGCAAAATATATCAGTTTGATGTCTTAATTTGCAGATGTGTTCGCTTGGGACTATTACAACTTAAAGACATATGAAACTAATATAATTCAACACATTATACCCATCAAGCCAATCGAAAACCATTCAGACAGAAGTTGAGAAGGCTAAATCCAAAGTTGCTGCCATCTATTGCAAAGGAGATAAACAGGTTGTACAAATCAGGGATCATTGTTCCCATCAGATTTTCATATTGGATCTCTAACTTGGTGCCAGTGCGAAAGAAGACAGGTGAGATTCACTTATGCATTGATTTTAGAAATCTCAATAAAGTTTCATTGAAGGATAACTATCCACTGCCCAAATGGACCATATACGTCAGCGAGTAGTGGGAGCATCTCGTATGTCACTGCTTGATGGTTATTCTAGATATAACCAATTTTCTGTCCATGAAGATGACCGAGACAAGACAACGTTCACCACTCCATGGGGAACCTTTCATTACACTAAAATGCATTTCAGTTTGAAGAATGCAGGTGCTACATTTCAGCAGGCAATGGACTTGGCTTTTGCAAATGAGAAGGATGTCTTTTGGTGGTGTACCTGGATGATTTGACGGTGTTTTCCAAATCTGATGAAGAGCACATGTACCATCTAAAAACTATCTTTCAAAGGTGCAGAAAATATGGCTTGTTGTTGAATCCAAAGAAGAACTTGTTCGCCATGGAAGAGGGCAAACTACTCAGGCACATTATCTCAAAAGATGGCATTCGTATTGACCCAGCACATGTGTAAGCAATTCAGCAAATCGATCTGCCCCGGAATAAAAAAGAGATACAATCGTTCAATGGTAAGATGAATTTTCTACGCCGCTTTGTACCTAATCTTGTTGAACACCTAAGAGAGATGACAAACATGCTTAGGAAGAACAACCAAGTGAAATGGATGGAGGAGGCTGTAAAATCTTTCAATTTGGTCAAATTGGCTCTTTCCTCAACTCCAGTTCTAGTCAGCCCGGACTACACAAAAGATTTCATATTGTTTTTATTCGCTTCAGAGCATACTATGGCAGCGGTGTTATTGCAGAAAATAGAGGATCACGAAAGACCCATCACATTCTTCAGCAGAGCTATAAGAGATGCAACCTTAAAGTACAACATCATTGAGAAGTAGGCCCTTGCACTTGTGAAGGCATTGAAAGATTTCCGGGTATATATTCTACATTCTCACATTTTGGCCTATGTTCCTAACGCTGTTGTCAAAGATGTTTTAGTGCAGACCGATCCGGAAGGAAGAAGAGGCAAGTGGATTGCAACCTTGCTAGAATATGATGTGGAAATAAATCCCACAAAGCTGGTGAAAGGACATGGATTGGAAAAGTTAATGGCTGGATCAAACTTGCATGCTTTGGACATAAATCTGATCGCTGCCTTGTCCGATGAGAATGAGGAAGGATCGTCAATTCAGGTATCTGAAATGTTTGCTCTTTCTCCGTGGTATTTAGATATCATATATGTGCTTAAAAATTTGTCACCACCGCCCGGCATGACTAGAAACAAAGCGAGAACACTCAAGTTGAAGGCTGCCAAGTTTTGCATTCTAAATTCTGCACTGTCTTAGAAAGATCCCGGTGGCATTTTGTTAAATTGTTTGGTGGAAAAGGAAGTAAAGAAGGTCATGGAGGACTGCCACCAAGGAGACTGTGGTGGTCACCCTTTTTGGAAGTCAACAACAAACAAAATTTTGAGAGCAGGGTACTATTGGCCAACATTGTTTGCTGATGTATATAAGATGGTCAAGCGCTGTCATAAGTGTCAGGTTTTCGAAGGAAAGAAGAAGTTACAATCTCTACCACTCAAGCCCATAGAGGTGAGTGCTCCTTTCTAGCAATGGGGATTAGATTTCATTGGTGAAATTCATCCCACTTCTTCCAGTCAGCATAGATGGATCCTCACAGTGACAGATTATTTCACGAAATGGATTGAGGCAATTCCCACCAGATAAGCTACAGATGCGGTAATCATTTCATTCCTTGAAAATAACATCTTGTCTTGCTTTGGTTGCCCGAATAAGATAATCACTGATAACACAACAACTTTCAAATCAGAAAGGATGGTAGAGTTTTGTCATAAATATCACATCATTTTGGGTCACTCAACTGCCTATCATCCGCAAGGCAATGGATTGGCGGAATCTTTGAACAAATCATTGGTCAACATAATCAAGAAGCTGCTGGAAATAAACAAGAAGAGCTGGCATAAGAGGTTGGTCAATGCACTATGGGAAGATCGGGTCAGTCAGAAGAAATCCATTGGTACGTCACCATTTGAGCTTGTTTATGGATTTGATACAGTATTTCCTACCTCTCTCGATGCCCCAGTAGTCAAACCTCTTCAAGAGGCCGGCAGAAGATCCCATGTAGAGAAGGTTGAGTCAAATTATCCACTTGCAGCAGACCAGAGAAGAAGTTTTCAAGAACACATCCAAATTGCAGGAGAAAAACAAGAAAATTTATGACAGAAAGGCAAAAGTGGACAAATTTCAAGTGGATGATGTGGTACTAACGTGGGATGCAAGGAATGAGGAGAAAGGCAAGCACGGTAAGTTTGAGAACCTCTGGAAAGGTCCCTTTAAAATCACAACATATCGGGGGTAGAATGCCTTTCTTCTGAAGGAAATGAACGGGGAAGATTGTCCAGGAGGGCCGATCAATGGTCAGCTGCTCAAGCGGTACCATTTCTAAGTTATTAACGCTGCTTCCACTATCACTATAAATATCATTTTACTTCAGTTTAGTTAGAGTTTGTCCAGTTAGTCTTCAAGTCATTTCAATGTCAAATTTGAGTCAGTTTTTTGTCATTTTAGTTTCACAAATGAGTCAGAGTCCTGTGTTATTTGTCGAAATAATGACTCCATAGCCCAATGGATGAAGGCACTGTCTAGCTCTTCCAGAGATCTGCTGTTCTTGGCACCTCCAAGGAGCTACCATCCCCCATTGGAGCCAATGTTCGAGTCGGTCTGTTCAGTCCTCCGTCAGAGATCAAAAATCTTTATGCATTTCATTTTTAGGTGTCCCGCTCCATTCACCCAGCTGCATTCCACTAGGGGCATGCCATAATCTGACGGAGAAGGTCATGCTAGTCATTCCCCCTCATTTCTGGCTCCTGCTGGTTCAGGTATTTTGTCAATGATCACCAAATTCCATGACAGTCAAGGTCTGATCCTTTAGAGGAAAAAAGTCATTTTTCGATAGTTAGGTCTAGGGATTCATCAATTTGGTCTTTGAACATGTCTAGTAAAGCCATGTAGGCCAGAGTGAGGCCCTTACATAGTTATGGTTCAGAGAGTTTCATCGTCATGGGGATAGACTTCGACTCTTCTTCAAAACTTTGTTTTGATTAAAAGTCAAACAATGTCATTTGTGATAAAATTTTCAAAAAAGTCGCCAGTTGATTTCTTCAGGTGCAAGCATGGTTTCCATGGCCAAATGTCCTGTCATGCAGTCCTTGCAAAGAGTGCCAAAAATTCCATCATTTGAGCTAAAATTTCAAAGGGAAAGTGAAAATCAGTCTGTTTTAAAGTTAATGAAAAAGTGTCAAAACATAACATTAGAAAAATGGGTTTTTGAGGAAGAAAAAATTTAACCCATCACTTCCAAGGCTTTATATACAAGTTTTCACTGTGCTAATCCAAGCCTTAGAGAAACGTTGCAAAGGGTTTGAGTGTACATCGTGCGTGTTTGAGTGAGTTGGAGGCAGTTTCAAGGAGCGCAACACATATACACAAGGGCACGGCGCACACAGAGCTAGCCCTCGGTTCAAGTTTTCCACGGGTATGACACACACCCAAGGGGTGGCGCACTGGGTTTTGCGCGCGCCGCACACAGACCAAAGGCCAAAACAGTGCGAAATCACTTCAAATTTTTTGTGAAGCCCATCAAATTGAAAGGTAGGCTCTATGACATGACTTGTTCATCAAAATTTATAAATGATATGGTGGTTTATGGCAGTGTTTGAATGCAACAAAACTCATAAAATTAACCACAATAAAACACCAAAAAACCATGATGGCTAGGGTTGCAAAAGTGTGGTGTTAGTGCCAAGGTTCCATTTCACCCATCTTTTTTCCCTCACCTATCATTTACCCTATCCTCCCTTTCTCATTTTTCCTATTTTCCCTACCCTAAAATACTACCAAACCCTATCCCCTATCCCTCCACTCTTTTGTCAACGTAACACCCCAAAACCCTACCTTGTCAAAACCCCAAACCCTACCCTATAAAATACCCAAACCCCCTCCATATCCCTAAACAAAATTCTCCTCATAACCCCTATTCCCATTACATTACTCCCGTTCTAATACTCCCTGTTTCATTGTTCCCCTTGGTGACAGATATCACAAAGGCACCTAGCTTCACACCATCATCAAAGGGAAGCCTAGGTACAGTACACACAACAGTCATGGCATCACAACATTAATCAGAGTATGAGATGGAGACACAAAGTGACTCATCCTCAGAAGAGCAGGCTCCCAGGAGACATCACAAGAGTGGCAAACATGTCAGGGATGAGCCCACTACCCTCACAGAATTACAAGCATGCCCTCTTGCCATGTCATGTTTCCAACACCTAGCATGTTTTGAATTTTGTCAAAGGGTGGCAAATGTTAGAGTTCATCATGAGTTGGCCCATCTATTTGTGCTTCATCTACATGGAGGTCAGTCTATCTTGGCCGGGGTCACTTTCACATTGACACCCGAAACTATATCAGTTGGCAACAGGCATACCAAATGTTGGAGAACAATGGCATAAGAAGAAAGAAGGTGGGATAGGCAACACTATGTGCCTTACTCAAGGCCAGATTTCCTGGAGTCAGCTCACAAGAGTCTTTCCCTTCAGATACTTGAAAGATGAGTATGCTCCACTCATGAAATTGATTCATGAAGTACTTCAGCTGTGAGGGGAGGTTCTCTTGACTATATGCCTATCACATCCGGTTGCTCATGCACTTTACCAGGGTGAGGATGATGAACCTCCCATTTTTCATGTGCAGGAACATAGAGAGGATGAACACCTTCATGCTGCATAAGACCCCTTAGCAGTAGCTTAACAATGTGTATCACTTTTCTCTTATCCCGATTTTGGTGGATCATCAGTTGGGATTCCAGGGCATTGCTAGGGAGGAATTCATCTCCCGTGACTTCTTCAGCACATCACAGATACTATCAGAGCCAGAGCATGAGATAGGTGGTCCTTCTCATCAGTATGAGCATCATGAGACCACGACTATGCCAGTATTCATGACATATCAGAGAGGCAGTAGGCACTTGTTTGTAACAGCAAAGCGAGTGTTATCTCCACCCGGGGTGGAAGGGGCCATGCTTCCGGCATCAACTACATAGGTACAAGACAAGGGCAAGAGGCCCGTGCATGATGAGGGGCCATCAAGTGAACAGGAGGCCGATTTCATCCTCATTCAGGATGATGATGCAGAGGTGGAGAATGCCTGACCTAGGATGACTATTTAGGAGCGGAACATGGAGATCCAAGACTTGTCGCTCAATGTGGAGAGGGCCAGATGGATCATCAAGTATCTAAAGCAGAGGAACAAGCAGCTTGAGGACCAGCATGTGATCATGGAGCTGCAAAGCATCCGTGAAAATCGACAAGCTGCCCAGCAAAGAAGGATCGAGCTCACTACCTTGGAGCAAGAGATCAACAATGACTGTGAGTCCTGGCTAGAGCGAATCAACATACACCTTGAGGGACTGCTGGAGAAGGCCGACAAAGGCAAAACCATACTACGAAGGATGGTTTATCATTACAGGGCACGGAACATGAGTGCAAAGGCCCGGATAAGGAGCTTGAAGGCCAAATTGAGCAAAGCAACAAAAGAGGCAAAAGAGCAAGATCAGTTTCGAATCTTGGCTGAAGCTTCTGTGGCCCAGCATAGTTCCTCTTAGAGAACCTCCAATCCAAATTTCAAGAAATTTGGGACAATTTTGGTCACATGGAAATTTTTGGTCACAAACACAGGTTTTTTCTCCCTGTGCGCTGCGCCACTGGCGCGACGCATAGGATTGGGAGCACCAAATGAGAAATGGCTTTCATTTTTGGATTCAACATGTAAAATCATGACTACTGGCACTCGGGCAAGAAATTTGGGCATGATTTGAGTCTCCAGGAGGTCAAAAACACCCAAAAAATGGCCTCTCTGCCCCTATTTTGACACACAGGAAGCAATCTTGGGAGAATGAAGATTTGGAGGGGCAAATGAGCTCCAAATTCAAAAATTCCACTTGGGTTGGAAAGTAGATAGGATAGGCTTGTTGTAAAGCACACTTGAGAACATTTTGGACTCATGCAAGTGCCTCAAAACTGGCCCCAAAGTGGCGCGACGCATATAGGAAAAAAGGCCAATTTCACCTCTGTTTCGCGAAATTTCGATTCGCGACTTCTCCAAAGTGGGCCTGCTCATCTACACTTCACGTTTTCAGCACATAAAGTGGCATTTAAATTATTTTCACTGCAGATGGGCTTCTATCCAAGTGGCAAAGGAAGGCAAACAATCACCCCAAGCCATTTGTCATGTTTGTAATGCTGAACCTGTAGCTAATGGTTGGCTTTCCACCTCCATTTTGTAATGATTCGAGTAACTCCCCAACCCTTGGGCATTCTATCTCTTCATGGCACATTCTATATATTGTATGCAAACTATTTGCAAAGGGTTGGTTGGCTTGTAACTTCTGGGAGACTGTGGGAAAGAAACTCTGTTTCTTCGTTGTATATTTTTACAGAGGATTAATTAAAGGCAGTGGCTTTGTTTCATGAGATTCATGTGGTTGTGAGTGTAGCAAATGTGTCTCTTATGTTTCATATGTATCTTGTTATGTTTCATAGTTCATTTCATATTCATTTCCAGTGAAATTTTCTAAGTTAGATAAGTTAGAATTCAATCTTATTGCTCTGCCTGTGGGAAAATTTCATGTTCAGTGTTCGTTCTTCTGTTGAAAAGGATTCATGGTGTCCATGCCCTTTTCACCCTCCTAATAAATCTCTCCATTCCACATGATCTTAAACTAAATTTATAGGCTTTCTGCCTATCTTGCCTCACGAAGTAATCTGTGCCTTTGTATTAAATTCTCTGTTCATTGAGGTCCATTGGTCCCATACCATCCCAGAAACAGAGTCATTCATAAAAAGCACTTCTTGTATCCATATTCACTTACTAGCCTAAGATAAATATTTCACTGTAAGTCATCTCAGACCATTTCGTTTATCTATTCGCTGAGTGTGACTCGGAGAGAGCCCTCTCCTGTTCTAGTAGGGTTAGCTACCAGACTAAGCTTGGTTTGTGGTTACCCTAATTTTGCCTTCCTTCAGCCTAAGGCGGATCTAGGTGCTAACATCATAAAGTGTAGTCTATCCTTAGTTTTGTAAAGTAAAGTCGGCTGTAAGAGATCTACCCATGGTCTGTAAACCATGGGATTGTACAAAAAGAGCTAAGCTCTAAATAGTTTTAAGTAGAGAACATGTAAGAGAGTCGCAGCTCTGAAGTAGGAAGTCTAAGTCTTTGGTTGTGGCATAATTAGAGGCTCTGTAGCTGAGTGCACAGAGGCCTACGGTAGAAGTCCGCAACTGAGTGGTTGGATCCTTGCAACTGTGTGCGACAGTGGACAAAGTTGTAAACACTTGGAAGATATTAATAAAGAAATATATTTTGCAATTCCTATGTCTTTGTTCTGTTATTTCATCTTGATATGTTGTTTATGAATTCCTTTATTATGCTCATGTGATGTGTGAATGAATGCAATTACATTGAATAATTGAACACAATTATGATTATTTGCTTACGCAGTGATAACTATAATTATTGGATAAGATAAGAAAGTCACATAGAGTAATTTGGCAATCTGCACGACACGCTGCCATAACAGTGCGAAAGTACCTAAGCAGCAGGCTAGGGCTGTGCAAAGGTCAATCATACCCTTTCGTGGAAGTATTGAAGGACAAAATAAAGGGTTCATCTTGCAATCCCTAGAGCAAAGTGACCTGCGCGAAGGTAGGAATAGAGGGAATAAAATGACACCACAAGCATCTTAGGGTGTGGAAACTTGGTTCTAGCATCCCCTCATACTACTTTGAGTGAGACTTCAGTCTGCGCTCTGCGGGCTGGTGCCAAACGGGCCAGTAGTGTAAGGATTTGTTTGGCTAATTAATGCTGAACCTGGGTCAGGCCCCCTCAAGCCAACATTTGTATCACCAATTTTCTGAGAGTGCATTTATTGCAAAGATCATTTGTTTACATCACATTTGTTCACATTCCATGATCAAAAAATTCCTTAGCAGATTCCATTGCTAACCAAGCATTGGATTGGCATATAAATCATTCATCACATTAAAAAGTAAAAAATAATCGAAGTATCATCTGTATATATGATCATCATAAAACCATTTGTATATAGATAGAGTTTTTGTGTCCAAAATAATATACAAAATCGGGACAAAATGTCCTACAAAATTTGGGCTTATGCCCATCATCATGTCTAATAAAAAATATTTGATCTTATATCTAACGATCTTGTTCAGGATGAGTAGCTAGAAAGAAAACGACGAAATTATCCACCAAATGAAATAGTCGCACCCAGTCCCGTGGTACTCCCACCACGCACCACTGCATCTCCTCTGGTAAGTCCTCTATGGCCACCATGGGTAATTGGTGACTCAATCTCACCAAGTTTCTCTAGACAACATGGGGGACTCTCTCAGTCTCATCTGCAACCCCTTTGGCATCCCTTCCATGACGCCTATGTCGAGGAAGTCCATCAGGTCTCACTGGTCCCACATCTGAAACATGATCAGTAATTTTGTTAAGTGTTGTGTCTCATCAAAAATATATTTAATTCATTTATATTGAAAATAAAATAAAAAAATCTTAAAATTAAAAAATTAAAAAAATCATTTATACTTATGGCACCCCATGCTGCGTCTGGTGGTAATACTAGACCTGGATCTCCTCGGAAATTCATTCCCGCATAAGGGTAGTCTTCCACTGCAATGACCTGTTGTTCCCACAAAAGGAAAAACTCATCGTCAAAAGTCGTCCTAGGACCTCACCACCCCCTAGGTGTTTCATCAAGTCAGCCCACTTTCCCATTCGTCGATCTCTCAGGCTACTGATGGTGGATATTGCCTTGGGACGAATCCCAGGTACTCTCTTAAAAAAGAAAGAACATAAGATAGTTTTATATCCAAAATTTTTCATATGACCCTTCTAGATCGAAGTGTGTTGTTTCTTCATGTTGGTTAATAGAGGTGTATACTAATCAAAGACTGTAGTGAGACAATCCATCGTAAGGCTCATAGAAACATGTGAAGCCTGATGTAGAGCAGCAGAACCATTTACCCTGGCTATGGTAAATAGTAGTATTCTCCATGATAAATTCTCTACATACTTGATTGGAATCTAATTTCCAAACTTTTCAAGGTTGCTAGGACAGTATATGCAGACATAGTCTTCTACACTGAGACTACCACTTGTCTTGCCAGTTGAGTGCACTCTCTCTTCCCTTTGGGAAATACTTGTAATGAAATAAATGTCTTCTATATCGATCCTCAGGGGCATCTGATCAATCACAAATTCATCTTCTTCTGCACTCCAGTAGTGAATTAGAAGCTCAAGCAATCGAGTATTCGCCTTCATGTTTGGCATTTTGAAGAATTTTAACAAACTGCATCCTCTCAAGGCATCTAATGCATTTTGATCCTCCATCACTTGGTTATCAATGGCACTGTGCTCTCTTTCACTCCAGGTAATTGTCATCCTACAAAAAAAGGATGTTTCATATCATTAAATCCATGTTTAAAATTTTAAACTCGCGCACACGTGGATTTGGTTTTTACACAGTCGCGTATAGGGCCTTCGTATATGTGGGTCATTGTATCCAACCCGCGTGTACATAGAGTAAAAATTTTAAAATTAATTTCTTACAATCAAATTTATGAAAAAAACATTTAAAAAGCATAAAAAATGATCAAAAGTATGACCAGAGGGTTACCTGGAAGATTTGAAGAAATTTGAACGGTTGAATTTGACGGAGGGAGCTTTCTTGAGTTTTTCTCCACAGCTCCTTGCTCAAAAAACATGAGAAAAATGTGAGTCCAAAAGTCCTTATATAGGTTGGAAAATGAAAATTATTTTTTCTAAAGCTGGTTTTTATTTTATGGACTTTTTGACCTTTTGTCCTGGAGTGTTGGGATGGATTGTTTTTACAGGATATTTTGGAGACTTCTTTGAGAAATTGCTTTGGTCCCATGACTGCAGACCCATCATGGCAGGTATCACTTTCTTACTGACATATAGGTTATGGAATATCACTTTCCGCTGCATTTTGCATACTAACCTCCATAGTGCGATATATCTTTCCATAGTGTCGACCCCATCATGTTTTGATTCACAAACCATGTTCACCCACTGACTTACATAATCATGATGTGATGGTAGAGCCAACCTTTACATGGGCATCTTAGTTAGATCCTCACTGAGATATGTTGCCCATGCTGCTATATTGAGTAGGCTCGGGAGTCCTCTTTAGCCCCGCCATGACTTGTGTGTTGGAGACTCATTCTCTTTGTTCTTCGCTATTTTTGGTTTTATACCCTAGAGGCTCCTTTGTGTTGAGTTGTACTGCTGCATTGCATGTTGACCATTTGCACCTTTTGGCCTTGAGCCAGCTTCACTTGGACTCATGTTTAAGCCACCTTTTGACCATGTCTTCTATAAAATCAACCTTGCAATCACTTAGCCTCTACAACTTGACATACCATTTTACCCATAGAAAGAACATTCCTTTGAGTGTCATTGACCAGTTTTTCCACCTTGCATTGTGCATAGGAATGTTCCCCTCCCAGGAACTAAAGCATCTGCTTTTTCGACACTTGTTCTTTCCACTGTACTATAGCATTATTTTATTCTTTTTCAGGATTCATAAATATGAAAAAGACAAAAAAATTATATATCCCAAAAAAGAGTGGGAACGGGATAGTATTTCCATATTTGATGGCAGATAGAGTCAGTTGTGTCACCCTTGAACGAAGCACTCAAAAAATAAGTCTTTCCTCCATTGGGATGGGCTTTAGTTTGACTTAGGAGATCCTTAATCTTGTTATCGAGTCAGTACTCCTCTGATTGGTTATCTCTTCCAATCATATGGAGAGTTTGCTTATGCCTCCTGCATGACAAACTTATACAAAGTTATCATATGTTTCCATGTAGTCACAGTTGAGTCGTGATTTTGTTCAAGTGAAGTAAACCTGAGTCAGCTTATCTGTAGTGTCTTTTGACCTATTTTTCATTTGGCCATCCCTAGTCAGAATCATGTTCATTATTACATCAACCATTTGGTCCTTTTCTCGTGCTAGTTTGAGAAGGTCTCCATTGACTTCTTGCTCGCTTGTCTTGCTCTTATTGACTATGACAAATTGCTCTGAGAGCAGATCTAGAGTCACACCCTAGCCCTATTTTCATTATTGATAGGTTACCTTGTGCTCAACATCGATCAGTATCATGGGTCTTTGATCTAGTGGCTTCCCTTGTGTTTGACATCAGATTTCATTATCACACATTGGGATTTGTGTAGTGCCTTGGTTTCCATTTGACCCTATTGGTAGATTCCTCACCTCTATGTTAGCTTTCATTATTGGTTGGTTCAGAGGGTTTCTATTGTGTGCTAGCTACATCTTGTGTATGTTGGAAATGTTCTTCGGTTGGGTTACTACATCTTTATTCATCTGATTCATTCCACATTATTGGCATGCAGGTTACACTCTTGCTAGATTAATGAAGGATGCCTTAATGCCTTCCTTTTAGCAGATCGTTTCCCATCGAATTCAACTCATTACTATGGGAACGGGATCTAGAGTTCATTTGGTAGTACCTCAGGGTTTGTAGTCATCAGTGGCAGACTCCTTTGGTATCAAAAGTGGGAAAACATAATTGTCTCTTGATTGATTGATTCTTCCGAGTGTTAGACTACAACTCATTTATTCGCACTTGTTAGTTTATACTAGGTGCCTTGGCTCTCATCATCATTATCAATAAGTAGTCTCATGTTTGTTAATCGTATACATCAATGACTGGTAATCAAACGATTTCTCACATGGTCGCCTTCGGATAATCTATTGCCATTGTGTAGAAATGTACCTCAACGGTCGGTGAAGACCTCAAGTTTGCATCAGAATTTATTGGTTCACTTGTTATTTGCTCTTGTTTCTACTAGTTGGCACCATCAACCTTACATGTTGCAGTTCCTTACAACGCCATTCTATATCTTGGAACCTAAGTTGCAGTGTAGTGCCACTTATTCTGACATTTGACTTGGTACTTTGGGATCAACTTTATGACTTCAGTGATCAGCTTCCTACTTTAGCATCATTGATCAGTTCTTTATATGTGATATTTAGACGTACTTATTTGGATATGATCGGATGATCCATTGTCTCTTTTCAGTTCTTTTATATTTATATGCATATTGGATCCGCTTTTGTACTTGACATGCGTACATGCTTTACTATCTCTGAGCATGGGTATGCTTGTCTCAGACAACAATTTCTTTTTGATCTCTTTCACTGGCTTGGAAGGCTGAATCTGGTGAACTCCTCCCCGGTCTCGACATGATTCCTTCTATACAATTAATACATTTTTGCCATCATGTACCCCTTCTGACCTCATATATTAAGGGGAATCTGTTATAGCACCATTTACCACTCTTGGTAGATCTGATGCTCTGGTTATGGTCTAGGGCAACCCTTCCTTTCCAGACTTAGTCCAAATTCTAAAAAATAATGTTTTATTTCCCATACACTACTTTTCCCTGTGTTAAAATAATGTACAAGAGGGTCAATATATACCCAACCTCCGTATATGTGTTAAAACACTTAAAAATAATAAATCTCCTTAATTTCAGGGGGAGTTTATGGGTTTTACCTATTACTCACCTATTGCAGCTTGTGGCCCAACTGTTTCCCAACTGAAAAACTAATTTGGAGAAGTATAAATAAACCTCCATGGGAAGGCCTAAAGGAGGAGAAGAGATGAGATATTGATATTATAGTTGCCCCTGATCGAGTCTGAAGAAATCCCTATGCCTCTTGCACTCCCCAAGCTTTAGGAAACTCTTGTTTCCTATTTTGAGATATCTGTCACCCCTCTTGTTATATCCTTATGTATATTGATGGAGGAATATTGTTGAGTCCGGGACAAGACGGATCCGAAGGATGGTTTTTCTTGGAGCTGGAGGAAGACTTAGGTTGTAGTTTTCCACCTTTCATTTAGCTTACATCGATAAAGAAATGATGTCATGTTCTTGATATTTATCATGTTTATGCATTGATCTATGTTGTGATTTGTTTATAAATCTTATATTAATGTGTAATTGTTCATTTTATTATATGATCTAATGTATATATCATGGAAATTATTTTCGTTAATACTATTGTATATGCTTTGGTTGGATAATTTATAGGTTTCAAAGGCATCACAAGAAGTAGAGGGTTTGAACCCTGGGAGATCTACCCAAACATAGGACCTTCGGATAATGACACTTCTTCCTAGTTCAGTAGTTAAAGCATTTATATTGTTTGTCTATGCATTTATTTTTGTTTTATTCCCTTTGCTCTATTGGGGTTTTCAACCCAAGACCCTAGGTTGTTCCCACCCGCAACAATCATGCACCTTAGCTATCATACAACGCACTAGTTTGGTGATCCTTGTACATCACCTTGTAGACACTTCATGCAACATGTTTTTCCATTTCTCTAATTCCTCTTCGGAATATGAAGTGTAGGAACTATCTTGCTCCCAAGTCAGTTTTCCATCTGCATTAGGGTTAATACATTCTTCTTTTTTTGTTGTTATTTGATAAATATTTTTGATGTCATCCATGCTATACTCTTATTTGATAGGTTAGTATATCTCTCTCCCTTCGATGGATCTAATGGAACAATAACTCTCGTATTATTGCTTTCAAATATCATTTATCTTTTCCTCAAGTTAATTATAGCCATGTTCGCAAATTCTGAATCCAATCCAAGAAATGTTAGGTAGGGATTACTGTCATCCACAATCTCAATCACTTAGAAGTCAGTGGTAGTGCACACTCCATCAATTTCTACCATGATACCTAACAATATTCCTAGAGGGAAAATCTTTTGTTGATTTTCCATTTTCAGCTGAATAGTTGACCATTGCAGCTTTGGCTTACCCATAAATTCCCAAGTTTTATTCAACAAGACATTGGCATCAGATCCTAGATCCAAGATAACCTGATCCATGTCGTATTCCCCAATCTATGTTGTAAGCCTCATTTCCTTTTCAATCTACTTCTTGTGTCTATGTAGATTATTCACTTCACGCATATCACTTTGTGGTACCTCTTTAGGATCACAAGAGTCAGTCAATTCCTGCAATCCCTCTACGACCTTTCAATTTCTTAATAACTTCATGTAAGTATGTAGAAAAGAATTAAAAATATTCAGATCCACATCTTGAGTCTCAACTAGTACTATCTCGCAGTTATCCTTCTGAGTTGGCTGCGCAGTAGAGGTCGAGGCCCCATCATCCATAAAACTTCACCAAGCCTCCATGAACACTTTCTTTTCCTTCAGGATATCAAATACAAGAGATTTTTTAGTACTTTTTCTTACCCATGTAGCTTCAGCTTCCTTGTTCCCATTGGCTTTATCATTTCCAATCGCAGATCCACTTCATGTTACAATGATGATGCGTGGTTGATCCTCCCTTGGATCATCGATCATCATTTGAATATTTGATATAGGATGCTAGTTAATTTTCTCCTGCATCTTCATAATAAGGATGGGGCATTCTTCTATCACATGCTCAAAATACTTACAATAGTTGCAGGTTGTTATAGGTATTTGAAAGTATCTTGCAAAGTGGCCTGCCTATCCACAGTTATAACAGATAATCTGACCATGTTCTCGACCAGCTGCTCCTCCTCATCCTCACCCTCGTCCTTGAAATCCTCCTCGACTAGCATACTAGCTTGGATCCTCGTGTGTATGTCCTTCAACTTGTAGTCTATAAGCATCACCAGTGCGCTCCATCATCAAGTCATAAGTTCGACAATGTTTCTCATCATGGCCTACTGATCTACAAAAGTTGCAAAATAGATGTTGTGGGGTCTACACATACTTTTGTGATAGGTAACAATATTCAAAGTGATGTTTTCCTCTCATTCTACAAATTGTGCATCACAGAACTAGGTTTACTGGATTAGTTTTTTCACTTGCCAAATAATCTCTAAACACAGGGCATTGATCCTTGTAATGACCCCCTGCCTTGCATTTTGTACACCATACATCTAATTTGGTGTTTTACCTTTCTTGATATCTTGCAATTCCAAGGTCAAATTGGCCAATTGACTCTGTATCTGTTGTACCCCTACATGAATATCCCCAATCGGTGAAGCTTCCAACTTTGTTGCAATATCCAATGCTTTCAACCTGAGTTGTTGGGTGTGGAGCCTGATTATCTTCTTTATTCAAAGGTATCACCGCATTGGACCCCAGTTTGTAAGGTGGCAACAACGGTGCTCATATTTGTGCCCCACTAGGGGGGTCCAGGGGGGATGATGGTGATTCTTTAGAGCCCCACCCGGCGAGGGATCGAGGGTAGCGCCCTTGAAGCTAAAAATAGATGTAAAATTTTCTTGTAAAATGTTGTAATTTCGTAGTCAATATGGGCCATTCATTAGGTGGAAATTTGATGGTATAAGTTATGTTTAATTTAGGGTTTTTTCCCTCGATGGAAACCCCTCACTATATATCTGGGAATTGTATTGCGGTTATGTATATGTGTATTCTGAGTGAGAAAGAGAGAGGAGATTGTGTGAGAGTGAAGAGGGAATTACAATGGATTTGCTGTAGGTTGTATCTCTTCTTTTTTTTGGATAATATAAAAGGAAGGACTGGCTATTTCTCCTTGGACTTAGCCCAAATTGGGTGAACAACGTATATTTGTGTCTCTCTTGTTTTATTTGTTTTCTATGTTTATATTTCTGCAATATTTTATGTGTTCCATTTCTCTGTAATATATAATTTCCTAACAATTGGTATCAAAGCCAAAGGTCTATTTGGCTTATAAACTTGCAGGAGAGAAGGGTTCCTCGTTCGAGTGGGAGCAATAGCAGAAGATGGTAGCTTTAGGGTCGAAAAATTTAACGGCCAAAACTACAAACTGTGGAAGATGCAGATGGAAGATTATTTGTACCAGAAAGATCTGTACCTACTATTGAGTGAAAAGACAAAGAATCTAACGATTATGACAGACACAAAATGAGATATTTTTGACAGAAAGGCACTTCGAACAATATGGCTATACCTAGCAATGTCGGTAGCCTTTAATATTAAAAAGGAAACAACAACAGAGGGGTTAATGTCAGCATTGGCCAAACTATATGAAAACCCCTCAGCCTCAAATAAGGTATTTCTTATGAAGAAATTTTTAATATAAAGATGTCAGAAGGTGGATTTGTTGCTGATCATTTAAATGAATTTAATACAGTTACTAGTCCGTTAAGTTCTGTAGGGGTAAATTTTGATGATGAAGTTAGGGCTCTGTTATTTCTATGCTCATTGCCAGAAAGTTGGAATGGTTTAGTTATGGCCATTAGTAACTATGTCTCTCGATCTAGTACTTTAAAGTTTGATGATGTTGTCGGTGAAATCCTTAGTGAGGAAATACAACAAAAAAGCTTCGGTGAGACATCAGGTAATGCTTCGATTGCAAAGACTAGGGGAAGAAAAATGGACAGAGGAAAGAGACTAGGATATCATAGTAATTCAAGGAAAGGTAGATCCAATTATAGATCGAGGATAGTGTAGTAGAAATGTGGGAAGAAAGGGCACCTGAAGAAAGACTGCAAGTCTCAGAAGGGAAAAGAAGGAGACACACAACAAGAAAACAATCATGAAGTGAATGTGACAGGTGATGTGTTGCATGATTCTTTGATTATTTCATTAGAAAATATTATTGATTCCTGGGTGGTAGATTTAGGGGCCTCATTCCATGCCACACCTAATAGGAAACATTTTGTTTAAGGAGATTTTGGACAGGTTTGATTGGGTGATGATAAACCCTGTAAAATCTTTGGAATGGGTACAGTTTTCATAAAATAGCAAAGTGGAAATCAATGGCTATTGAAGGAGGTAAGGTATGTTCCAGATCTGAAGAAAAATCTAATTTCAACAGGGCAGTTGGGAGGTGAAGTCTGTGTAACTACTTTTATAGAAAAAACCTAGAAGGTCACTAAAGGAGCCCTGGTAATAACAAAAGGAGAAAAGGTTGGTACATTGTGTTCATGCAATGGTATTTATAATTATGTTAATTCTTTAACCTCTACAGGAGTAGATATTATATTGGGACATCATAGGCTTGGGAACATGAGTGAGAAGGGGATGGAGATTCTTCATTCAAGAAATTTGTTGCTAGGTTTGAAGCATGTTGATTTGGAATTCTACGAGAATTGTGTTTATGGAAAATAGAAGAGATTCAGATTCCTCAGATTTGGGAAAGAAAAGAAGAGTGAAAAATTAGATATTGTACATAAATATGTATGGGGACCTACTCAGGTATCATCTCTCGCTGGCTCTCGTTATTATGTTACTTTTATTGATGATCCAACCATAAAAACCTAGATTTATTGTATTAGAAATAAATATAATATATTTGATACTTTCAATAAATGGAAAGATTTGGTTGAAAATGATATAGGAAAAAGGTTGAAGTGTCTCAGATTAGAAAATGGAGGTGAATATTGTAGCAAAGAGTTTGATAGGTACTATTCAGAGAATGGAATTCATCGAGAGAAGACAGTTTTAGGAACACCACATGAAAATGGTGTGTCAGAAAGGATGAATAGGACAATCATAGGGCATGAAAGGTGCATGAGATTGCATGTAGGACCGTCTTTACAATTTTGGGCAGATGTTGTAGATACTATTGTTTATCTAATAAAAAGAGGGCCTTCAATTTTCTTGGATGGTGGTATTCTAGAGGAGGCATGAAAAGGTAAAAAGGTAAACTACTAATTTTTATAGACTTTTGGTTGTGAAGCCTTTATCCAAATTAATAAAGAAAATAGAACAAAGCTTGAGGTAAAATCAAAGAAATTTACCTTTATTGGATATGATATTAATGATTTTAGTTATCACTTTTATGATTATGAAAAACAAAAAATCATTAGGAGCAGAGATTTCATTTTCAATGAAAAGGTTTTCTATAAGGATCAGATGCAGGAAAAGAAATAGGAAAAATAAAATAGAGAATACACAGTGCTTGATGAGATCACATAAAAAATGAAGGTGCCTGAAAATCATAATGATCAACAACCAAAAAAACAACAACAAGCACTTCAAACACCTAAAAGTGGTGTTAGAAGATCTACTAGGATAAGTAGACCCCCTGGACAATACTCTCCTTCATTATATTATGTATTGTTGACTGATTCTAGTGAACTAGAATGTTATGAAGAAGCAGTGTAGGTAGAAACTAGGAAGAAGTGGGAGCAAGCCATGAAAGAAGAGATGGACTCCTTAGTACATAACTAGATTTGGGACTTAGTCAGGTTGCCCGCAGGTAAAACAACATTGCAAAATAAATGGGTTTACAAGTTGAAGGAAGAAGATGGGGGTAGAAAAAGGCATAAATATAGACTTGTGGTGAAGGGTTTTGCACAGAAAAAGGGTATATATTTTGATGAGATATTTTCTCCTGTTGTTAAAATGACTTCAACCAGAACTATTTTAAGTCTAATAGCAGCTGAAGATTTGCATCTTGAGCAGTTAGATGTAAAGACATCCTTCCTCCATGGGGATTTGGAGGAAGATATATATATACAATAGCCACAAGGATATGAGGTAAATTGGAAGGAGAAACTAGTGTGCAGGTTTAAGAAGAGCTTGTATGGCTTAAAACAAGCTCCAAGGTAGTGGTATCTAAAACTTGATAGGTTTATGTCTGAACAAGGTTATACTAGACATCACTCTACTCATTGTGTTTATCTCAAAAGGAAAAATGATAGCATCTATATTATATTGTTATTGTATGTAGATGACATGCTTGTTGCAGGTTCTAACATGAAGGAAATAAACATACTCAAAAGAAAACTGGAAAACTCATTTGCAATGAAGGATTTGGGTGCTGCAAAACAAATCCTTGGTATGAGAATAACTAGAGATAGGATGAATCACAAATTAACATTATCTCAGAGTGAGTACATGGAAAAGGTGTTGAAAATATTTAATATGAAGAATGCAAAACCAATTAGTATACCTTTGGCTAGACATTTCAAACTAAGTAAGGAGGTATGTCCTAAGACTCAGGAAGAAATGGATTATATGTCAAAATTTCCATATGCATAAGTAGTTGGAAGCCTAATGTATGCAATGGTATGCACAAGACCTAGTATTTCACATATAGTGGGAGTTGTAAGCAGGTACATGAATAATACAGGAAAAGAACATTAGATTGCGGTGAAGTGGATTTTCAGGTATTTGAGAGGTACCATAAATCAAGCATTATGCTTTGGTGGTTCAAACATTGCTCTACAGAGATATGTTGATGTAGATATAGCGGGTGATAGAGATAACATGAGGAGCACCACAGGGTATTTTTTTACTGTAGGTGGAACAAATGTCAGTTGGGTTTCAAAACTGCAAAGTGTTGTTGCACTCTCAACGACGAAAGTAGAGTATGTTGCTGCTACAAAGGCTAGTAAAGAAATGATTTGCTTATAAATGTTTTTGGATGAATTGGGTAAGAAGTAGGAGTTGGAAAGGTTATATAGTGACAACCAGAGTGCCATACATCATGCAAAGAACTCTGCATTTCATTTCAAGACTAGACATATACAACTCAAGTACCATTTCATACGGTTAGTGTTGGAAGATGGACAATTGAAGCTGGAAATTATACACACTAGATATAATCTTGTACATATGTTAACAAAAGTTGTAACCAGGGAGAAACTGAGATTCTTCTTGGTTTCAATTGGTCTTCAAATATGATGATGAAGATGAGAAACAACTAGGTCCAAAGTGGAGTCATTCTCTGGCAAATGAAGCAGTGGTGGAGTTGTGATAATCATTCTCCAAGTGGGAGATTGTTGGGTTTTGAGCTTGGTTATCTTATTTATTCAAAGGTATCACCGCATTGAACCCCAGTTCATAATGTGGTGAAGCTATGTATATGCGGCTACGTAAGAGGAGCATAAAGAAGAAAAATCATTCAAATACAAAAATCATCAAACAACAACCTAAAATTATGCGATGATTGATCGAATTAGTTTAAAATAGTTATTTTCTAGTTCTATTTTTGTAAATCAGAAACAATTTTAGATATTATCTCATTTTGTAATAAATTTTGGCTTATACTTACGAAATTTTTAGAATTTAAATCTGTAAGTATTTGTAGATTGAATAACTTAGGATTGAACCCTTATATTGAACTAGTGACATGCTTGTAATGAACAACTTGTGTATCTATGTGAGTTTGTCTCGTTATCAATTATGTCTTTCATATTTAATTATGCACATGTTCAAGGTAACATAGAAGTTTGGGAAGGGTTAGATTGAATATCAATCTTCCTAAAAGCCCCTGCAAAGTTATAATCATTAAAAAAAATTAATTAATTAGAAAAAATTGTCTTAATTAATTCCTCTAAATCTTTTAAATTTTTCCTTCTTTCATCTCTTGAATGTGTTGTGTTTGGTTGTAGAAGACTTCTACACACATTTGTTGTATATGATAAATTAAATATTCAATATGAATGTTTAGAAAGTTATATACTTTATTTATTCTTTTCACATCAATTTAAAGATTAATTTTGTAAAGAGTGAAAAAGAACCCTTCAATTTGATGACTATTGTATTTGACTTGTTTTTCTTCTTTCTTCTCTTTTTCTCATAATGTGGCAGAGCTATGTATATGTGACTATGTATATTTGTATTTTGAGTGAGAAAGAGAGAGGAGATTGTGTGAGAGCGAAGAGGGAATTATTGTGGATTTGTTGTAGGTTGTATCTCTTCATTTTTAATGGATAATATAAAAGGAAGGACTGGCTGTTTCTCCTTGGACGTAGCCCAAATTGGGTGAACAACATATGTCTGTGTCTCTCTTGTTTTATGTGTTTTATTTGTTTATGTTTCTGCAATATTTTATGTGTTCCATTGCTCTGTCATATATAATTTTCTAACATGAGTCATGATCTTCTACTGTGTCAATGGTAACCTAATATGTGGCAATATCGCAAGTATGAACTATTTCTTATGCTATTCTGGGGGTATATTAAATCTTAATAATCTCATTAACACCTTGAATCACTGATCCAACTCCCACACAAATTCAATCATTTCCTATTTGATTTCTTCTAGATTTGTGATGGGGTGTAAGGAGGGTGGATGGATGGGGAATCCCAAAGACGGCTTGATTTTTCTCAACTCCTAACTTTGATGCACCTTCAGGATGGGAAGGGGAATGTCATGGGGTTGTAGGGTTATTTCTTTCTTCTTCACTCTCAGGTCCTCCTAATAAGTGGCTATAATCAATTTCAATAAAATTATTTGGATATGTTCTATATCATTTTCCACTTCGTGTAGACCATGCTTCAGGATTATTTCCTCTTCGTCCAAACATTAATCTGACTACATTTGCAAAATCCCCTTATCACACAATAACATCTTAATCGAAAGATTAAAAGATCTTAAGAACTTACCTCATGGTCCTTTGAAAAATATTTGTTCAACTTCGCTATACGATACAATCGCATATATCGCAAACTCAGTGATGAATCCTCCCAAAATGCTATTGATCTAGAAATCAATAGTCCTTGAGATACTATTACTGACATTCTTGAGTTGCCATATCAATTTAAGATTCCAATCCTTAGGTTCGTGATTCTTGAAACAGGTCGTATGCTCGGTCAACTTAGATACCCACTTGTAAAAAAATGTGGAATGAACCAAATAATATTTCATATTGCTCTTTGAACATATATTTCTACAACAAGTCTTCAGCTGATAATCGAGGGTTTCTATTTTCTTTTTCCACAAATTCTCTTTATTTTTGTTCAACCCACCCCTGGATTTCTTTCTTCGATGGAAACCAACCATTTTTTGGTTTAAGGGGGCTTGACCCAAGTTCAGAGTGTACTGCACACCTACAAAATCCTCAACCACTGGCCCTTTCAGCAACGACCTACAAGTAGATTGTAGTCTCACCCGAAGAGGTTATGGGAGGTTGCATAACCAGGTTTCTACAACTAGAGAGATTTCTGCGTTGTGGTGCCCATGTGTTCACTTATGTATTATATCTATCTACAACTTCTCATACATCAATAACTTCGCATTGATTATTAACCTCATGTATTGATACTTAATGCATAAACATAACAAAGAAGAGTATAACATGTATTCTTTCACATAATTCAATAAAAAGAATGCATAACGATATCAATAACAATATATAATGAACACAGAAATATACACAATACTTTGCCAATTTTTTTCTTTATTAATGAGGATCTTCAATACATTCACTTCTCTAATCTACGCACCCAGTTGCAAGTGGTCTGCACACTCAACTAAAAACTCTTCTAGGCCTCCACGCACTCAGCTGTGGAGCCTTCCCAAATACAAACTTAGAAAATATGACCAATTATGAATTCTATCTATGCTTAGATTTGTTATCTTCAAAAAATTATTACATCTTCTTTATATAGGCTTTCCTACTACAAGACCATGGTCTACATACCATGGATCCGACAAAACAATGGACTAATAGCCAAAACCCGTTACAAAATAAGGGACTTTTGACCCACCCAAAAACCCCTAAACATTGCACGATGAATAGAATTTTGCCAGCTTCGCGTGCTCCAGTCCTAAAAATGCAGGGTCTTTGACAAAAAATTGGACCAAGTTAGCTTGCGCCCAACAAGCATCCATTCCATGGACCTCTCCCATGTCATCTATATCTAGAATTTTGTTTGGAACTTCTTTAATGAGCACCACACAGTCTTCTCCTCTTCCTTCATCTAAAATTACAGTTCAACAGTAGATTGGTCCTTATTTTAGTGGGTATGGACACCTATAACGACCCAATTCATCTCCTATTGGGAACCCTCCTCTTTGGGGGGGGGGGGATTTCCTTTGTATTATCCTCATGTTTTGGCAAGGGGGTAGCTTGTTGTAAGGACATTCCATCTCCTCAAGTTAGTGCTCAACCTAATATGAGTCCTCCATATTCGAGAATGGCTGCTAATGTTTGGAAACCTACCACGCCTATACAACTTGGTTCGTTTGCGGCTTCATCTTTAGTTTCTCAACCTGTTCCACCTACATCTCAAATTCCTATTTAAAAACCTACATCTCAACCTATTTAAAGTGAAATGAATGTGAGCCAACCTTTGCAGGTTGTACTTATAACTCAACCAATTCTTCGTGTATCTGGTGCATCTCGTTATTTTTGATCTCGCCCTATGACCCATGGTATGGAAACATGTTTTCACTAATACAACACCCTCCAAAATTTTGGCTTGCACCAAATTCAAAGCCCACCTTGGTCTTGTATATTGTCGTCGCAAATGTTGAGATCCATTCTATAGAGTTCCATAATTGTTTTGTTTTGACACCCTTTTTCCTCCATTTCCTCTTTTTCATCATCACTATCAACTCAATAAAACCAGTAAATCATAGATTTTGATAAGGTAAAAACTCTTACATGTCTTATTTTTCATATTTGTTAATGTGCCTAATTGTTATGTTAAATATTGCATTAGCTATAGAATTAACATGATTATGTAGCTATTTTATAAATCTGTAGCTAACTCCATGGTTTGCAGGGTTCTAGTGTGCCAATGAAGCAAATAAGTGCATGGGTAATTGATGATTGATCCCCTCATGGATCTCCTCCTATTCACTCAAGCCAATTCACTGAAGGAATCATACAATGGTGTGGCTAAAGACACAGGTCAAACGCGTAGCAGTAGAAGTCCAAATGCATCATGTTTATCCAAGTTACTTTCCAAATCGCAAATTGAGGAGATAATGCTTTTTCTTTTTAGTTTCGAATATGAATAAGGAATGATTAATAGACCTGTAGGCGTAGAAGTCTCAAACTGTTGAGCAAGCATTATATATATATAAGTATGTATCCTTTGTAAAGGATAGAAAGGAAGTAATTGTTAATTTCTGAATAATTTTGAAACAAACCTTTGTTTTCGTATCGAATTGAAGTTACCTTTCTATGATTCGATGCGTATGTGAGTGTGATTTACACCTACTAGATGCGGAGGGCCCCTGTAGATAGTCAAGGTTTTAGTTTATTTTATTTCATCACTTTATGTTGTTTTCATTTAATCGCTTTCTGTTATTGCGTTATCACTACATTCTAGTTTAATCTTCCTTACTTCGTTGTTTTCATCATCTCACTATAACTCAGTTATTTTGTTTACCATTTCATTATTTCGTTTGCTCTTACAGTCATTTAAAAAGTTTAGTTATTCAACGTGTTTTTCTTAATTACAGTCAGTTTTCATGCTTTTAGAATTAGAACTTGTATCTACTCTGTAGTCAACAATTAGAAGATTACTTTGATGCTCTCTAGAATCAGAATTTTTATATATTTTGTAGACAAGCTTTTGAAGGATCATTAGAATAATTTGAATTTCAATACTCTATTTTATAGAAGAAAAGTGTTTAGATAGGTTCATAATTTTAGGATTAATAACATAAGATATTTTAGGATGATACTCAATAATATATAATATATATATATATATATATATAGATAAATATGACATGGCAGATTAAATCTAACAGTATCTTAACTTCTGCTTATTAATTTGTAGAAATCTAACTCTAGATAATAACGAAAATCCCAAAACAAACATAACCATCATCTTACAAACTAAGGAAAAGGCTTCTAGCATATATAGTGCACCTACACTTCATAAGTTTACCAACTCCGGTCAATAATTTATGCTTGCAATTTAAGAATATTAAATTGACCAAACACATTCCATGTGTTTTCTCTAAGTATTTTGGTCTCGTTTGCAAGAAAGGAAAAATGTTGTCTTTTTGCATGTTGTCGCACAATGTATATAAGATTGGTAAGATTGGTTTGGTGGTTTCAAGGGGTTACTCTTATGTAAATGAGTTGATCTAACCATGTAGACATTTGTTGTACTCATTTCTAAAGTTTTAAGCATTGTCACACAAGTGGCGTCACAGTCGTCACAAAATGTATCTTTCGTGTCACACTTGTCATAAGTCATCACAAAGTTGTTGTATTGAGGAAAATGTGTGGTTCATGTGTCATGGATGGTCTATGTTTATGTGTCATCAATTCCTCTAAGCACGTGATGACATTTAAGTCATGTCATTGATCACATCAATCCACTAATTCCACACTTAGCCAAATTTCAAAAATTTCCCAACAACTTAGTCTCATCTAGCCTTCCTCAATTGCACATTGCATAGTTCGTATCCTCAAGCTACAACCCTCCCCCTTGACACTGCACAATACACAGTTCTTGCCTCCTAGGATTGTGTAATGTGTAGTTCTAGTGCTCAAGCTTGAACCTTGGCCCATTGAATTGTGCAATGCATCCCCCCAGCCTAGTGTTAGTTGTGCATTGCACAGTATCTGAGCTCAATCTCAGCCCTTGGGCTCCTGACATGTGCAATTGAGGAATCACTAGGTCTTCTCTACCTCCCAGGATTGCTTAGTGTTGGAAATAATACTGAGAGGGGGGGTGAATCAATATTATCTACTTCTTTTAATAAATCTTCCTTATTTGTTCTTTGAATTAGTTTTGCATGTCAGTACCATAAAATAATGAGCATGAACAAAGAAAACAGATAGTCACACCAAAGAACACAAGATGTAAGGTGGAAACCCAATGTGGGTGAAAACCAGCTGCTGCAATATGTCTCTATATTCTTTCAAATTAGAAACTCCTTTACAATGGTTTGTACTGGTGCAGTCCTTTACCAGTACACAGGCTGCAACCTGCAGAGAGCTACAACTCTCTCTCGTTTTCCAGTTTCTCCTGGAAGGGAGCTACAACCCCCTACTTCTTTTCTTACAAGGACACTTTTCATCAATTTTCAAGCTGGATCCATAAGCATCAAATGATCATCAAGTATAAGAGAATCACCCAGTCAACTGTAGTAACCAGATCAACAATAATAGGACCAAACCCAGAACACAACAATGATAAGCAAAGATTTTAAGAGAAGTAAGCACCCTGCTCAACTGCTCGCCTGCTTACGTAAGTACCCTGCTCAACTGCTTGCCTGCTTACAGTACTCACCCTGCTCAACTGCTTGCCTACTTACAGTACGCACCCTGCTCAACTGCTCGCCTGCTTACGTACGCACCCTGCTCAACTGCTAGCCTGCGTACCTCGCTCTGAGTCCATTGAACTTCCTGCGGTCCTCCGCACCTGAAACCCTTCTGTGCCTACGTACGGGCACACCTGCAACCCTTTTGTACCTGTGTACCGGCGCACCTGAGACCCTTCTGTGCCTGCGTACGAGTGCACCTGCAACCCTTCTGTACTTGCGTACTGGCGCACCTGAAACCCTTCTGTGCCTGCGTACGAGCGCACCTGAATCCTTCATTCCTGCGTATGTACGCACTTTTCTCTCACTGTACCTACGTACCTTCGGGCATAGATGATTTCAAGACTTCAGAAAGAACCCAGACAGTCAGATCTATAGATCTGAACATGCACCGAAGAGATCTTAGTCCATCAGTAGATTCGCCTTATTTAGATCTAGACCAGATCTTGCCCTCATAAGATATTCAACCAAAAACATGCTTAAGCCAAATGATCTCCTTTGCTTTAGATAGTAAAGCTCGTCCTTAAATCATGGATTAATACAACGGGCCGACACCATAATAACACAAAACCATCGGCTAAAAACCAAGTGTAAAACATAAGAAACCCCACGTGTGCTTTTCTTTTCCTTGAAATGTGTGCACTGGGGGTACGCACCTCCTGAACGGGATAACTTCGGGTATGTACGCACTTTATGTAACACCGACCTGCGTGTATGCACCTTATCTAAGGTGTACCTGCGTACCCCTTATTTTCTTCAATATTTGATAGCTGATCATCAATCTCTGCTGTTGACTTGAAGTACTGTGATCTATCACCTGAATGGGTTGCCATCAAGGACAACACTTTAGCCATAATGCCAACACTTAGTTGACTAAAACAGTGTAAAACCTCTCAACTTGGCTCACTGAGCCCCAAAACTATGCAATCTGCCTACCCAATCCAGCTTGAACTGCACATTGCACAATCTCAAGGCTCAAGCTTCACCCCTAACTTCCTAAGATGTGTAATTGCATAGTCACTAGGCCTTTCCCTCAGCCTATGACCCGTCTCTGACTCAGCCAGTGGATCAATATGCACCATATTAGACTAGGGATTCAATTATGAAATAATTACATTCCAAAGGGATTAATTCCCCATGAAAAACTTTTTGATCATAATGTTGTCTCAAAAATTTCTCAAGAAATCAAAAATGTTAAAATTTCAGCATCATTGCCTTAAGAAATCAAATACAAACATATCAATCTTTTTAAACATTACAAAGATGTATTTTCATGGTCATATAATGATTTGAAAACCTATGACACAACCATTATTGAGCATAAAATTCCCCTTAAAGCAAAAGCTAAACCATTTCAGCAGAAATTAAGAAGAATAAATCTAGTTTTGCTTCTAATCATAGAGAAATAATTAAAGAAGTTATTGGATGCAAAAATAATTGTTCCCTTAAGATATTTTGAATGGATAGACAACCTAGTACTTGTTAGGAAGAAAAAAGGAGAAATAAGGTTGTGTGATGACTTTAGGAATCTGAACAAACTATTTTTAAAGGATAATTATCCAATACTAGAAATGGACAAATTAATTCAGGGAGTATCAGATTCAAATATAATTTCAACGTTAGATGGTTTTTTTTGGATATAACCAGATCCTGGTTAGTCAAGAAGATAGAGAAAAGACAACATTTACAACTCCATGGGGTACATTTATGTATTCCAAGATGCCATTTGGTTTAATCAATGTTGGAGCAACATTTCAAAGAGTAATGGATCTAGAATTTGTTGGTAAGATAAATAATGTTTTTGTCATTTATTCTAATGATATAACTCTATTTTCTAAATCTAATGATAAACACTTGAAGCACTTGAGGAAAGTTTTTGAAAGATGCAGGATATATGGGATTTCTCTTAATCCCAAAAAGTCACTTTTTGCAAAGAAAGAAGGAAATATATTAGGACATATAATTTCTAAGGAGTTGTTATCGATCTTAAAAGAGTTTCAACAATTGAGGTAATTAGTTTGCCTAGAAACAAAAAGGAAATTTAGTCATTTTCAAGAAAAATAAATTTATTGAGAAGATTGATACATAATTATGCTGAGATTGTGAAAGATATTATTTTCATTCTTAAAAAGGACCATGAATTCAAATGGATAGTACAATATAGGTATTATTCTTCACAGATCAAGAACGCCATTTCGGAATCCCCAGTACTAGCCAGTCCAGATTACACAAAACTTTTTAGTATCTTCTCCTTTGCCTCATATACTACCATAACAATTGTTTTAATACAAATAAATAATGATCAATATGAGCAACAAATTTCCTTTTTTAGTAAGGTGATTAGAGATGATGAATTAATATATGACATCATAGAGAAACAAGATTAATGCATTGCTGCAAGATTTAAAATAATTTAGGATATATGTATTACATTCTCCTATAATTTCTTACGTCCCCAACAATGTAGTAAAAACAATTCTAACTCAACCTGATACAAATGGAAAGAGGGAAAGATGGATTACTACAATACTTGAGTTTAATATAGGCATAAAACCTACCAAGTTGGTGAAAGAACAAGGTTTAGCTAAACTTCTGGCTGAATCAAATTGTAAGATACTTGGTATCAACACTGTCATGCAGATTTTAGGTGAAAAGAAACCATAAGAACCTTCACAAATTTCAGGTGAGAAGAATCCTTAAGAACCTTCTCAGATTTAAGGTGAGAAGAATCTACAAGAACCTTCTCAGATTTTAGGTGAGATGATTCCACAAGAACCTTTTTCCAGTATAGATCATGTTCCTCTTCCTTTACATAATGATGAGAAATTTTTACTTTCAGATTGGTATAAAGGCATAGTGCATTTTCTTCATGATTTTGATTATTCTCTTGAATTCACAAAGAATCAATGCAAATCTCTTAGACTCAAGGCCATGAATTATTGTATCATAAATGAAAATTTGTATTGGAAGGATCCTTTGAATATCCTCTTATTATGTTTGATTGATAATGAAACTGAAGGAGTAATTGAACAGTTTCATGAAGGAATTTTTGGAGGACATTATGCTTGGAAAGAAACTGGATATAAAATTTTGAGAGAAGGTTTCTATTGGCCCAAATTGTTTGCATGGGTTGGAGCAAAGGTGAATAGTTGTATCCTATTTTAGATATTTTCCGGAAAACAGAGGCTAGCATCACTTCCCCTTGTTCCAGTTTCAATTGAATCTCCTTTCTTACAATGGGGATTAGATTTCATAGTAGAAATAGTTCCAACTTCCAGCAACCAACATAGATGGATATTAACAACCACTGATTATTTCACAAAGTGGGTAGAGTCAATTGTTGTTAAGAATGCAACTGATATATTGGTGATAAAATTCATTGAAGAAAACATTTTGTCCAGATTTGGTTTCCCATGACAAATTATAATAGATAATGATAAAGCTTTTAGTAGTATTAAAATGATATAATTATGTCAAAAATAACACATTACATTACATAATTATACACCTTATTATGCACAGGGTAATGGGTTAGCATAATCATAAAATAAAAGTTTGATTAAAGTTATTAAGAAAGTATTGGAAAACCAAAAAAGGAGTTGGGACAATCATCTCAAATATGTAGTATGGGAAAACATGGTTTCACCTAAAATATATACTGGTAAATCTCATTTAGAACTTGTATATGGGATTGAAGAAATTTTCCCAACATAGTTAACGTTTTAGTTATGAAGTTTTTGCAGGAACCATATGAAGAAGATGATGAATTTTCAAGAAGAATCAATTAGATCATTGAGCTTAATCAGGACAGAGATGAAGTTTAGCATAAACTTTGACAATATCAAGATAAAATGAAGAGTTTGTTTGATAGGAAGGCAAGGGAAAGAGATTTCAAACAAGGAGATCTAGTGCTGAGATGTGATGCCAAAAGAGAGGAAAAGGGTAAGCATGAAAATTTTGATAATTTATGGTTGGGAACTTTCAACATTGCAGAAGTGAAGGGTAACAATAAATTTATTTTACGGAACCTGAAAGGAAACTATTCCTCATTGCCAGTAAATGGTCAATACCTAAAGAATTATATTTAGTACTAAATGATGGAAATCATCATCATTGTATATTTTCGGTTTTCTTTAAATTTCAGCAGCAAGTGTGACTTTCACGAATAAGGCTCCATAGCTTGAGGAGAAGGCACATGGATCTACATGTCGTCTCCATCCCACCGGGAGAGGTAGTCCCCAGATGGATCTAATGTTGTAACTCATTTTACCTTGTCAATATTTTCTATTTTTTTCCATCTATGTTAAAAAAAAAACATAGAGAAAAATAAAAAATTGAAAAAAAAGAGAAAGAAAGAAAAAATAAATAGAAAGAGAAAAAGATAAAAAGGAACAAAAGAAAGAAAAAAAAATAGAAAAAAAAGTCAGAAAAAAGAAATAAAATGGATAAAAGATAAAATAAAACAAAATTCCAAAAGGCGTGCACATTTAAATTTTGTTTTATATAGTAAAAGTTTGATTCGACCACTACCCACTAACATTTAACAAAGGTGCAAAAATCAATGACAGAGATCAAACCCGCGGGGATCAACAGTCTCCGCCTAATAGCAGGACCCCCCTCATCCTTGAACGTTAACGAGGGGGGTATGCAAAGTGGATTTATAAAATCTTGCCTTTATTACGTGGCATCTCCACAGCTATTGCAAGCCCCCTCCACCATATAAAACTTACCACAACACCCCCCCGCAAGCCACTTTTCCACTCGTTTGCTCTCCCTCCATCTGACATTCCACCATTTTTGTAACCCACCAAACATCCTGATATATTTCACCATCGCTATCCCTTCCCACTAAATTAGCACATGGCCATTGTGCATTTAAAATTCCCACCAATGTCTAACTATATTAAATATCCCCACGTCAATAATGGTTAAACACCAAAGAAACTATTACTCATTTCAAATAAACGTCGTTATCCATTCCAAATCACAATTTTGCCAATTTTAAGTTTTACTGCAATTCACTGGAACATTGTTGTCGACATAATTCTAGTGAACAACAACCTCCAGCCACCATATTTCTGAGTAACTCCATCTCCATTTTATAAGAAATTTGTTTCCCTAATGGCTTCCCATAATGGAAAAGCAAAAATCCCCATAGATAATCCTTTTTTGCCCCATGTTATTAATTTATATGAATTGCCACTATTTGACACCCAATTCAAGATTGTAGAGACCAATTATGAGTTTGATCTATATGAACTTCACAATTGGGCATATCAAAAGTTCAAAGATGTCAGTGATGAGTTCTCCTTTTGGGAATTCCTATTTCCCTAGTTTTTCTTCCCTCAAATTCATCATTTCCCAGAATTTGTAGCCTGGTGTCGAGCCCAATATCTTCCTAGTCAAAGAGTTGTAATTGCTCAAAATAATGAAATCCCTTTTCATATTACAGTTGAGTCAATTTTGCAAGCCCTATAGCTAAATACCAAAGCTTCATTATACCATTTTTCTTCTAATGCTTTAATGGAAATCTACTATAAACTCACTTTCTCACAGAGAGCCCACATTTTTGAATCATTTTTACCAAAAAACTAAGAATTACTAAGAACTAACCCTCCTTACCCCTCTGCAATGTTTCCTGAGATGTCTAGGAAGGTCATTTCCTTAGTGTCTTATATGTTAGGATATCCTAGTGACTAGTGGGTTGATGAAGTCATTTTGGGCTTTCTATCAGTATTTTCATCTGCTAAAAAACATCAATTATGTTCCACTATAGTCAATTTATTTCTGATACTTTTCATGGCCAATTTTTAAAGTTCAGTGCAGAAGGATCATTTAAAAACCAACCAATTTTAGTTTACCTTTTTCTTTTATATTATTAATCTGAAATATTCAACTTTCCTTTACAAAAGTTGGATGTTAAAGGTAATTATCTGTTAGTAATTAATTGGACATCCTTTGTAAGGAAAACTTCTGAAGAGTTTTATTTAAGTGATTTTGTAAATAAATTCTTGTATACAACTACTTGTTTGTTAAATAGTGATGCAGTCCCTAGAATTTCAACAGAGATGAAGAGAATTATGCATCTACGTGAGAAGACAAAGGTTGGAGACTGGTATTTATACCAAAATTTAATTGAACTCATAATTTATGGCTGTGAGCTTCAACCATACACATTTCTAATTTCTCCTTATGAAGATTTTTGCACTCAAATACATCAAACAAATGCTAAATATGGATGAGGTTCATTTTGTTTCTAGAAAAAAAAAGTCTCAGTTTAAATGGAAAGCACAATTTGGTCCATTTATAGTCAATACCAAAGTTGCAAAGAGAGAGGTAAATGACTTATTGAACCAAATGAAGTTTAAATTAAGTTTTAATTGGTCATATGATCGATTAGGAGTAATCTTATCAGTGAGAATTTCTCAGTAATATGCACCATATATGCATGTGACAAAATCTAAAATTGAGAAGTTTTCTAAAGAGGAAAACTAGACAGAGAATACAATGCAAGAAATTGGGGAGCTAGTTTCCAGTCAAACAACACTGGAAACTCCAAGGATGACAGAGAAAGAACTAAAGAGACCAAGAGAAAGTGTATCACTAGCAGGATCCAAGTTTCAAATATTGGCATTGATTCAGGTGGATCCAGAGACACACAAAGGACAAAGAGGGCTTATGGAAGCTCGAAAATCAAAGTGATTAGAATGCTTTTGAACCAGGACCAGAGCATAGATCTCTTTGTCCTGATTATAATGGTGTGAATGATTCATCAATTTGAGCTCATATGAGGGAGAACGAGCCAGTCAAAGCTTTGGTCAAAGTTGTGTTGTGGGACAGGTTTAAGTGTCCTATAATTTGACCGAACCCAGGCATGAAATCTAGCTCCCGAAAGCGGGTGAAATTGTGGCCTCATTAAATTGCCCAATATCCTTTATACTCGAAAAATTTGGAAAAAGACATTATATATATATATAATATATATATATATATATATATATATATATATATATATATATATATATATATATATATATATATATATATATAAGTGAGGTGGTGGGCCACCACCCCCGCCACCCCAAACCACATTACATTAAAATCAAAATTTTTATGGGCCAACAAGCCATGACCCCTGCTGGTCCTCCCTCAACCACCACAGACACATTAAAACATATTAAACGGGGTGGGCAGGCCACCTCCGGTGGACCCGACCCACACCCCAACACAACATCGCATATACCATAAAGTAGTGGGTGAGGCCGGGCGGCGTGATCGAACCTGCCTAGCCCACAATGGGGGGCGAAATTGTGGCCTCGTTTAAAGTTGCACCACACTATCCCTGTATATTCGAAAAATTTGGAAAACGACCATTATATATTATATATAAATATTATATACGTATATTTATATATATACTTATGAATATAATATACATATATTATATATATATATATCCTTGCCACCCGAAATCACATTACATTCAAATCAAAATTTTTATGGGCCAACAGGCCATGACCCTCACCGGCCGTCCCTCAACCATCGCACACATGTTAAACCATATTAAATGGGGTGGGCGGGCCACCTCCGTTGGACCTGGTCCACACCCCAACACAACACCATGTATACCATAACAGTAATATGAGACTGACGGCAATCGAAACCTCCCAGCCCACATGGGCCGGCCTCCACCGGGTGGCCCCATTTGGCGACATATACCAACTAATGAACCTCCATTTAAATGCTCCACCCAAACGCAACCCAAAACACAACGCGCCAACCATTTAATACAACAATTCAACGTATCTGTGGAGGTTATGGGGCGGACCGCCCAATGCAGACCCGACCCCCAACAAAAAAAGATATTTTCTATTTTTTAAAATAAAACAAAAGGTGTATTAATATGGAGGGGTCAAGGTTTGACCACCCGACCTCCTCCTTATTACTTGAAGTTCATGCCAATCCGCCTACAACCGCTGCCTTGTAATGTTCACCCACAAACTTCACTATAAAACTTTCGTTTCATCAGTGCGCCAGGCATGGAGGAGATGGGAGTACGTACGGAAATTGAGACATAATTTTTTAATTAATTTATTGCAGGTGGAACCATGAACCCAGAAAAGAGGCAGACGAAACCATGATTGGGCAAAATTCTGAGGAGTATGAAATTTTTGCAGTGTCCAAATTGGACAAATTTTATGTTGATCTTACACCTCTTAGTGACACGAACTTGATGGCATAGTTGGAATTTTGATCTGAGCAACAGATTTTCAAAGGACCAAGAGGAGGGAAACTTTGAGGAATCTAGGGGGAATATAAAATATTCCTTAAGCCCCAGATTTTCATTTTCTCAGAATTCAGAATTTTGACAGTCAATTTTTCATTATTGAACGCCACAATTCTGATGGTACATTCAGATTTTCCATTTTCTCATTTCATTTTTCGGCCACTTTTTAAAGTGGAGTGCAGGTCTCAACATTCAATGTGTGAGTAGTCATTTCCATGAGATCCGACGCTGCAAGATTGATGGTATGACCAACTTTAGTAGTTTGACATCCTTTTCTTCAGATGGCCCTAAGATGTGAGGTATATGCAGTGCGTTCATGTACTTCTTTTTGCTATGCATTGTGCTGCACAGATCCGTGTTTGATGTTTGTTGTGGGATCTTGTTTCTTACGTGTCTCATAATTCCTGCTTGATGTGATGCGGAATAATTTGTGGGATGTACTTGTTGTCATGATTCATCGTGTCTCGTTTGATATCCCTTTGTTGTTATGTTGATGGGATACTCATGTGTCGCCATGTATGTTTGCATTGAGATCCATTTTATGCCATGTTGGCAGGATGTTCATTATCATCATGCATGAGTTTGTGTCATACTGATAGGAGTCCTTTTTGACTGAGAGTTCCTGTAGCGGAACATCTCTTGGAGCCACTCCTACGTGAGGGCATTTTCCTTATATGATAGCGACATCACCTCTTATGTATATCATCATTATTGACAGTACTTAATGTAGCAGCCTGGGGCTCGGAGACGTAGTCCCTCCTGGGAAAAATCCATTATCAATGTCTTGTTATTTCATGTTGTTGATTCTTGTCATGTTCCTTCTTCTTTACAACATGCAGATATGTTCAATTGTGCTATTTTAAATTGAATTTTAATCACATCACGAAAGCAAAAGATCTTGGTTAAATCCAGGTTGAGTCAACTCGGACCAAGTTTGGTATCAGAGCAGTCTTTGCATGGATGTAAATTGCAAGCATGAATGATGGAACATGCAATGAAAGAGGATGGAAAAGTGATGTATGAGACCATGCTCAAAATTTCCAAAAGGATGGAAATAATGTATGAAGCTCTACAAAAAGAGATAGAGGAAAAGGAGCAATTGCAGCTTCAATTGCAAGCCACGAAAGAGGCCCTGGAAGAAGTAAAGCACAATAAACAGAATCTTCAAATGGAGAACATTGAATTGAAGATGTTTCTACTTGAAGAGAAAGAGGAAAAATAGAGTTTTCTACAACAGCTGCAAGCTAAGGACGAGGCCTTGGAAAAGCTGCAACGTGACCCATGTGAGGTCAAAAGTAATTCTCTACATTCATGTATTTGTCCTGATGATGATTTCATTATTTTCAAAAATCATACCACGAGAATTGGCTCCAAAATATTGAAGAAAATGGGGTATGAAGGAAAAGGCTTGGGTGTTAATGGCCAAGGCATTGTCAACCCCATCAAAGTAGAAGAATTACCCCATTAGGCAGGACTTGGGTATGTCAGAAAAGAAGTGGGGAATGAACCGAGACAGCTAGTGAACCACCAACAATAGATGATAAGAAGCCCTAATCAATTCTTTCCAAATCGAAGAGGAGGTAAACGATGTTTATTTCCTTTCGATTTCATCTTCACATAGGATGATTTTATGTTGGAGATGTGGAGATACCAATTAAAGCGACAAACATGAGGCTCCATACTAGGATGAGGTGCGAGGAGGAAAACGAACTTGGTGTTAATAACCAAGAAATAACTCAAGCTTTGGAGGTTGTGCATAAACATCTATTTGTAGGCTTGAGATACAATGAAGGAGAATGCTCGAAGGTGTCAGATTCTTCCAATACATCATCGACATCATCGAAGAAAGAGAATGATGGGAACACATCCCCATCATCCCGTGGCAGTGCCCATTGTAGGGAGAGAGCTGAGACAAGCTCTTATCACCGTAATGACACCAGAGATGACAAGGAGAGGTATAATTAGTCTCAACATTCGAATGTTCATTTTGATTAAAATCATGTTGTTACTGATGAATGTAAAACATGGCATCGAAAAACATGTACCTTTTGTGGATTACATAGCCATACATTTTCGAAGTTTTGGAAAAGAATAGTAGCACACAAAAGGATGAGGCATGAAAGACCCCCTGAACAATAGGAAAAGAAATATGTTAAGCAGATTTGGAGGAAGAAGATGTATTGCAACCATTGCAACAGAAGTGGCCATCAAAGAGCCACATGTTGGAGGCTCCATCCAGAGCAGCGCCTTAAAGACAAAGTGTCGGTGCATGAAGCAGGTGAAACAATTATTCGACAAGAAAAACCACCACAGGGGGATGACCCATTCACAATGATAAGTGAAAAATGGTTTCTAGATATGTTAGCTTGTCATGGTCACGCTTTTGTAAATCATTTGTTGCATTTTAAAATGTAAAAGTGATGATGTGTTTTCCATCACTTGTTAGGCAACAATGATGTTTGGTCTTATTTTGAGTTGCATGATAAAACTATGAAAGTGATGTCATGTTTCCATCACTTGTCAAAGAAAAAATAGCGTTTGGCCTTATCTTTGTAAATCATGTGTTGCAGTGCTGATGTGTTTTCCATCACTTGCTGGAGCAACAATGATATGTTGGCCTTGTTTCCATTGCTGAGGTATTGTTTCCATTTTGATGTAAACTTGATCACTGAGTATGTGTTATAAACTCATGGAAAGTATGGGATGCTTGGGTCATTAGTTGATATTGTAAGCCAAGCATGTAATTTGCAAAACAATGTACTATAGGTTGTAGAGGTTGCAGGTGTCGGCTCATCGTTTAAGGCTCACAAGAACAAAGGTGAAGGAGATGGAAGCAGCACCTTTTCAGGACACTTGCGATGTAGAAAAGGTACGGAGAAGTTATAGATTATTTTTCATGCTTTTGGAGGACCAAAAGTTCCTCAGTGGGGAGGATTGATCCATATGGCTCCAGAGACACACAAAGGACAAAGAGGGCTTATGGAAGCTCAAAAATCAAAGTGATAAGAATGCTTTTGAACCAGGACCAGAGCGTAGATCTCGTTGTCCTGATCACAACGGTGTGAATGGTTCGTCAATCTGAGCTCATATGAGGGAGAACGAGCCAGTCGAAGTTTTGGTCAAAGTTGGGTTGTGGGCCAAGTTTAAGTGTCCTACAATTTGACTGACCCCGGGGCATGAAATCTAGCTCCCGAAAGCGGGCAAACTTGTGGCCTCGTTAAATTGCCCAATATCCCTTATATTCGAAAAATTTGGAAAAAGACCTATATATATATATATAT
>APFE031317474.1:135447-189922 GCA_000404065.3 Pinus taeda | reverse complement strand
TTTATGAGTTGACGGGCCATGACCCCCTCCGACGCTCCCTCAAGCATCACACACACATTAAATCATATTAAACGGGGCCACCTCTGTTGGACCTGGCCCACACCCCAACACAACACCGCGTATACCATAACAGTAATGTGAGGTCAGCGGGTATCAAACCTGCCTGGTCCACGTGGGCCAACCTCCACCGGGCGGCCCCATTTGGTAGCATATACCAACCAACGAGCCTCCATTTAAATTCTCCACCCAAACGCAACCCAAAACACAACGCGCCAACCATTTAATACAACAATCCAATGTATATGCGGAAGTTATGGGGTAGGCTGCCCAATGTAGACCTGAACCCCAACAAAAAAAGATATTTAAGGCTTAAAAAAAAATGAATTAATATGGAGGGGTCGGGGTTTGACCACTCGACCTCCTCCTTATTACTCAAAGTTCATACCAATCTGCCTACAACCATTGCCTTGTAATGTTCACCCACAAACTTCACTATAAAACCTTCATTTTGTTAGTACACCCAGGCATGGAGGAGATGGGAGTGTGCACAAAAATTGAAACATATTTTTTAATTAATTTATTGTAGGTGGAACCATGAGCCCAGAAAAGACATAGGCAAGACCATGATTGGGAAAAATTCTCAGGAGGGTGAAATTTTTGCAGTGTCCAAATTGGACAAATTTTATGTCGATCTTACACCTCTCAACCACACGAACCTTATGGCGTAGTTGGAATTTTGATCTGATCAGCAGATTTTCAGAGGACCCAGAGGAGGGAGTCTTTGAGGAATCTAGGGGGAATCTAAAATATTCCTTAAGCCCTAGATTTCCACTTTCTCAGAATTCAAAATTTTGACAGTCGATTTTGCACTATTTGACACCACAAATTTGATGGTGCATTCAAATTTTCCATTTGCTCATTTCATTTTTTGGCCAATTTTTAAAGTGGAGTGCATGTGTCAGCATTCAATGTGTAAGCAATCATTTCCATGATATTTGATGCCATGAGATTGATGGTACAACCAGCTTCAATTGTTTGACATCCTTTTCTTCAAATGGCCCCAGGATGTGAGGTATATGCAGTGTGTTCATGTAATTCTTTTTTCTATGCATTGTGTTGCACCGATCCCTATTTGATGTTTGATGTGGGATCTTGTTTCTTAAGTGTCTCATGATTCTTGCTTGATGTGATGCAGAATAATTTGTGGGATGTACTTATTGTCATGATTCGTCATGTCTTGTTTGAGATCCCTTTGTTTTTATGTTGATGGGATACTCATGTGTTTCCATGTCTGTTTGCATTGAGATCCCTTTTATGCATGTTGGCAGGATGTTCATTATCATCATGCATGAGTTTGTGTCATATTGATAGGAGTCCCTTTTGACTGAGAGTTCCTGTAGCGGAACATCTCTTGGAGCCACTCCTGCGTGAGGGAATTTTCCTTATATGATAGTGACGTCACCTCTTATGTACATCATCATCATTGACATCACTTAATGCAACATCCTACACCATCTTGACACCGGGGCCGCGAGACGTAGTCCCTCCTGGACGAACTCCGTTATCAATGTCTTGTTATTTCATGTTGCTGATTCTAGTCATGTTCCTTCTTCTTTACAACATACATATATGTTCAATTATGCTATTTTAAATTCAATTTTAATCACATCACAAAAGTAAAAGATCTTGGTTAAATCCAGGAGTTGAGTCAACTCGGATCAGGCATTCAAAGTATTCAAAAGGATGAAATCGATACCTATTGGAGAAGAATCTTCAGAAGCTCAAACTTCTTAAGAACTTACTACAGTGGTAACATCAACATAGTCTCATTTTTTATTACAACAGATACCTGAAGACACAATAAAATCTCCTTCTTCTCCAAAACATCAAAGTATTTTTTCCAAATTCTTATAAATGAAGAATAAAAATAAGGCGCTAAATACTTCAAAATATGCAGAGTTTTGGAAGTAGTCTTCCTCAACTTAGACTAGATTACTTTCAACCCTTGATAGTGAAAAAGGCCAGTTCCAATTATCATTCTTGGAACCAAAGGTCCCTATGCCAAGAAGTGTTGAAGATGATAAAACTTTTGTGTTTTCATTTGACAAAAAGAAAATTCATCTTGTTGACCAGATTGACCTGCATAAGCAAGCAGGAGGAATGATATATTCATCCTTAACCAATTCTACTTTGGCAACTTCCAAATTATAGGCTTCTCTCAACAACATTCATTCCCAATTAAAATTGGATAAGATGTCTTCTTTAGCAAAGTACACCAAAATCAAAGTTCTTGAAGATTCAGTTATAAAATTAGGATTAAATCCTAAATATATCAAGGCAGCTAAGGAAATCATCAAGATCAGAAATGTTGATATTCAAGCATTAAGGAAACAATTGAAGTTTCCAACAACTAAACCTCCACATGCCTACAAAATAAGTCAGTTATAGAAAGAGAAGGAGAAGTTATCTGAATGATTTTTGAACATAATATAAAAATACAGAAGGTGGAAGATGAAATGAAAAATTTAATCAAGGAAAAAGAACTACAACTCAGTATTGTAGCAACAACTTCAACAGTAATGACCTCAACACTAGCAATTTGTATAGTAGCAGTGTCTACAGTAGAAACAGATCCCACATGCAACCATTCAACAAAGCAATGGGAGATTTGTCATTGAAAGATATTGAGATTTAAAAACTCAAAAATTTATTGGATGAAATTAAAAATGACAAGATAATGGCTGACAAGACATATGTGGTTGTTGTTCAGAAGAATTTCAGATTAACCAAGCAGATAGAAAAATATGAAAATGAGTCATTTATGGCGTAGGAATTGGCAGAGGAAAAAGAGAAAATATGGATTGATATCAATTCTACCATGGTTTAAATTTGGACATCAATTCATATTATTTTTGAACAGGAAGAGTTGGTGGACAGATCAAAGGCAGTCATTGCAGGAATAAAAGAAGATTTGGAGCATATTCTTAGAGAAGCAAGCAAAATAATTAAAGTGTTGAATTCTAAAACTAAAGAAGAATAAGAAGAATTTGGAATTGATGAAAAAACTTATATTGTCCTAGAGGTAAGAAGAGTTTTGAAAAAGAAAAATTTGATGTTACAGTTAGAAAGAATGTCAAAACTTGTAATCCTAGATTAGAAAAATTCACAGGAAATTTAATACTCTGCAACAAAAGGGACTTCCATCTCTAATACATTCTATTGGCTAATTGATTCCATTAGAATATTATTAGTAAAAATTGCACCAGATAGCAATAGATAGAACCAAATTCATTAAAGTTAAAGGAACAATCATTGGGAAAGCATTCCTAGAAGGCCTGGAGTATGATATTTTCATTCAACATGAAGTTACTCTCTTTTTCATCACCAGGACTACTTTTGAAAAATACACATAAGTCAATGAGGTATACATGAGAGTAACACAATTTTCTATCCTAGATGAAAAGAGAGGGCAAAATTTACTTGAACTCATAAAGTGAAAACAATGCAATAAATTCAGTGACCAATTACAGGAAAGGAGAAATAAGCAGAGAAAGAGGAGCAGAAAGAAGAAAAATCGTTCAAATACAATAGTCATCAAATATCACCCTAAAATTATGCGATGATTATTCAAATTAGTTTATAATAGTTATTTTCTAGTTCTATTTTTGTAAATCATAAACAATTTCAGATATTATCTCATTTTATAATAGATGTTGGCTTACACTTAAGAAATTTTTAGAATTTTGATCTATAATTATTTAGTAGATCGAAGAAGTTAGGGTTGAACCCGTGTAATGAACCAGTGACATGCTTGTAATGTTAAAAGCTATTTCTAAAGATAATTAAAGGATTATGAATTCATTCTGAACAACTTGTGTATCTATGTGAGTTTGTCTTGTTATCAATTATGTCTTTCATATTTAATTATGCACATGTTGAAAGTAACATAGAAGTTTGGGAAGGGTTAGATTGAATATAAATCTTCCTAAAAGCCCCTGCAAAGTTATAATAATTAAAAGAGATTAATTAACTAAAAAATTTGTCTTAGTTAATTCCTTTAAATCTTTTAATTTTTTCCTTCTTTCATCTCTTGATTGTGTTCTGTTTGGTTGTAGAAAACTTCTACACACATCCGCTGTATATGATAAATTAAATATTCAATATGAATGTTTAGAAAGTTATCTACTTTCTTTATTTCTTTTTTTCACATCAATTTAAAGATTAATTCTGTAAAGAGTGAAAAAAAACCCTTCAACTTTCTCATAAATACTTAGAAATTACATCTATTTAAAGCTTTAATGCATTGGTCATGTATTTAAAATCAAAGCCTTACTTTAGATTCTTTGGCACAGTTCCCCTGCCTAGAACTATCTACAAAGATAAAACATGTTGTACACCCTGAGAGGCCTCTTGGTTGAAGAGGAAACTTATTTTGAAGCCTATGAACCTGTTGTAGTGGCTACAACCACCCTCCAAAATTTTGGCCTGCACCCAACTTCGGAGCCTCCCTTGAGAGTTTCACTTGATGACTACACACCCTCATGTTCATTCCGTGAGCCCGTGTGAGTCTTTTCATCTGCCTTGTTTGTTTATTTCATTCAAATTTTTGCATTTTGGTGTCTAAGTCATGCTTGCGACCATGTTCTGGTTATGCTCAAAGTCTTCACTTCGTGTGTACTTGTTGTGTCTATTGTGAAATCATCTATTGTACTCACACAAGAAGTCACATTCACTGTTGCACAAGTGTCATCATGGTCGATCAACGATCATTCATGAGTGCCACGCTTGGTGCTTGCACCGTTGGTTAGTCATGTTGAACAGTGTGTCTGGATGGTTTGAGTTGTCTCGTTGTCAAATCGTGTGAGTGTGTGTTTGCACGATCACATATGCATCTTTCAATTGTTCACACACTTATTCATTTTGCTAGAAATTTTTGATGAACGGACTCTGTTGGCTTGAGGGGGTTTGATCTAGGCTCAATGTTAATTAGCCAACCAAATCCCTACTCTACTAGCCCTTTCGGCATCAACCCACAAAGCGTACAACGAAGTCTCACTCAAAGTAGTATGGGGGGATGCTGGAATGAAGTTTTCAGATATGGTTGTGATATCATATGATTCCATCTATCCCTGCCTTCACGCAGGTCGCTTCGCTCTAGGGCTTGCAAGACGAGCTCTTTATTCTATCCTTTAATACCTTTGCGAAAGGGTATGATCGACCTTCGTCCAGCCCTAGCCTGCTGCTCAGGGACTTTCGCGCTACTATGGCAACGTGCCATGTAGATTCCCCAATTAATTTAAGGGACTTTCTTATCTTATCGAATAATTATAGTTAAGACTGTGTAAATAGATAATCATAATTGCGTTCAATTATTCAACGTAATTTCCTTTATTCGCGCATCACATAAGCATAATAAATAAAATTCACACATGACATATCAAGATGAAATAACAGAAAAAAGACATAAGAATTGCTGAATATTTCTCTTTATTGATATCTTCCAAGTGTTTACAAACTTTGTTTGCCCTGCGCACACAGCTGCAGGGCTCCGTGCACTCAGGTGCAGACTTCTACGCTAGGCCTCTACACACTCAACTGCAGAGCCTCTACCTATGCTACGACCCAAGACTTATACTTCTTACTTTAGAGCTATGAATCTCTTACATTATTCATCATTGTATATCTAAAACTACTTAGAGCTTAGCTCTTTTTATACAATCTCATGGTTTTCGAACCATGGGTAAAACTCTTATAGCTGACTTTACTTTACAAAACTAAGGGTGGACTACCCTTTATAACACATAACACCTTCACACTATGTGACCACAAAATGTGGATACTTTACTATTTTATTACAAATTTTAACTCAAACATGGGCTTTTAGCCCCTGCCCCTGGGTGATCCCGCTCCCAACAGGCCCCCAACACAAACATCGTGATTCACCCTCAAGTCACTCGGTAAGCGTAGAGATCTTTGTGTGAAGCCCATCCAGCTCAACCGTATGAAAGCTAACTCGGTCGTGCACTGAGCTGTCGCCTACTGTCACATGGAATGAGTGGAGGTTGCGGACAAGATCGACCTCCCTAGTATCTAAAGATATCTAGTGACAAGCAAGCCAATCAAAAACTATCTTTCTCTAAATATGAAATTAAAACAAAAGGCAAACAAGTGTTTTAGGCCTACCTTGGATCCAATGCAAGTTTGTGGAAGCCTCGCTCCTTTGGTCCAAATGAGCTCCCTTGTAGCAAGTCTACAAACACAAAAAAGAAAACAAATTAAATAGCACCTGAAAAGCCAATATCATAAAGCATATCCATAATAATGATCAAGGAATTTATGAAACAAACCACAGAAGATAATTTGTTGAGAAAAATGAATCTGATTGCATTAATTCAAATCAAAGAAGAACTTTACAACCTGTGCCTTGATGCTGTACAAGCTCCTCCCAGGGTCCGACAAGAAGTCTCCTATACTTTGACAAGTTTCACTCACTTCCCAATGAAGCCAAAAGGTATGTGATCTCTCCTTTCAAGCTTAACTAGGAAGTCCCAATTCCACCAGCGTTTACCCTAAAAAATGTTTTGCTTCTAACCTCCCCAACAACTAACCCAATGCCTTAATTTATAGTGCAATGGAGGGAAGTTACTAGGTCCTCCTTCAAAGGGATAAAGCCCTCCTTCAAAGGGATAACTCCTCCTATCAAGGGATTAGATCCTTCTCTTTTGGGATGCCTGAACCACCTTGGAGCGAACAATCCACGTCAAAATCCTTCTAGAAACATCTAGAATTAACCCAAAAGTGAGTTTTTTAGGATAAACTTGCGCCTTTTGACTTTTACAGGGGTACGCACCCACCCCTTTATAGACAGAGCGTGCAGGTACGCAGGTAATATGAACAAAGAGTGCGGGTCTGCAGGTAAAAGTAGGAGAAAGTGCAGATCCAGAGTAATATTGATTTTCAATGTCTTTCTCTCATTTGCAAAGCTTGACATGAAGAGCTAAGGTCTGAGACTTGCTTAGGAGGCTACTATAAGTGATGATAGACCCATACTGATTGCAAATAATCATGGTGACGATATTTTTGTGTAACACTTCCATTTGTGCTTTACTTCAGTAGCAGGTTAGAAGGGATAAAAGGAGCACCAAAAAGTTGTCAGTAGTTGTCTTGGCCTCACCTCTTCCCTCAGGGATAATTTGAGGAAAAGACCCTTATGCAACCCCAAAAAGATAGATTTCCATTTTCTCATAAGATTTAGAGTTTATTGTACTTGAACTAGCATTTGATCATTTTTGTAAGTGTAGGATTTAATTTCCATCTCTTCCATATTTATTCTTACAGTATATCTCGTCCATGATTCCATTTTATTCATCAATTTTTCTCATGCATGAAGTAGATAACTAGTTCATTAAATTCTACTTTTATAGCTTATTAGAATTCTTCTTGTTTACATGACTTTTTGGCAATTATAAATGTTTGATGCAGAGCAGGTGCTTTAGAAATCTAAATAGATCTCATAGCAGGCAACCACCTTCCAACTTCATCCATCCATATTCCTTTGTTTCTTTCACCAAGATCTTCACCAATCTCATCATTTTACGTAGAAATTCCTCCAAGAATGTTGAGCGAATCCAACCATCTCCTAACCTTGGTTTTGAGTTCTGAGTGATCATAGGCATTTTATCACTCCATTCCACCCATCCACCACCTTCCCTAAGCCTTCCATCACCTCTATAAACCATCGGTTTTCTCTCAGTTGTATCTTGTAGAAATATATTGAATCCTATAGGTTTCTAGTACATTCTTTAGGTTTTCCTGTAGTGGCCTGTTTTGAGGCCAAATTGAGGAAAAACCTCTAGAAAGCCACACCAAGTCACCCAAGGGTCTCCCAAGCCTTCCAACCATCTCCTAAACCTCCCAACCATCCACCAACATCACTAAGCCACTTGCCACATCACCAAAGGAGATTAGCATTCACATTTGATTTTCTAGAAAAAGAAAAAAAACAACAAAACATTTATTTCAATCCTTTACATACACAGTAGTGATGTTCGATGTCTTGAATTTCCATACTTTAGAAAGAAAAATTTCATACATGTTAGCTTGGAATTCTTGTAAAGCATAGCTTCTCAGTAAGTAGTTAGAGAATGGTGTGTTTTTATCATAGGATTTCAGTGATTTTCCTTATTTGTAGTAGACAAGCTTTCTCGTAGAGTAGACTTCTCTTTCTTTCATCAGTAATCAAGCTTCTTATGAATCCATAGAAGTTTGGCTTGAAAACCCTAGTGGTCTCTCACCAGCTAAATAGTGACAAAAGGCAAAACCATTACTTTTACCTATGTATATAGCATTGTCACCTCCAAGTTTGTACAAAGCCCGGGTTGATAAAGTAAAGTTGGTAGCTCCAGGAGTTGTAGCATTCTTGTTGCAATATTGGTGCTCATCATAAAATTAATTCATGGTGCATACATGTACATTCTATCATTTTATGGGTGAAACTTTTTGAGGTAGAGACCATTGACGAGATTTTTTAGGCAAGTCCCATCAGGCTCTGACAAGATGTATGCCCCCTTGAGGAGGTAATGTTTTATAATGTATGGGCCCTTCCATAGGGTTTCAAACTTCTCGAATCCTACTACTTCTTAGGAAATGTCATAACAGAGGACTAAATCCCCCTCTGTAAATGTCTGAGGATTGATGTTGCAATTGAATGAGACTTCAACCCTCTTTTTGTGTTTTTCATTAGTTTAGAGAGATTCTTGTCGACTTTCATTGACAAGCTCCAGTTGCACTAACCCCTTTTCTAAAGGTTTGGTGTCACTAAGAAGCTTGGTGTCAGAGTGTAAGATATGGATATCACACTTAATGGGAAGTACAACTTCGACCCCATATACTAGTTAGAAGGGTGTGAACCCTATAGATCCCTTGGTTGTTGTGTGGTATTCCCATAGGGATGAGAACACCATATGGTGCCAATTAGTTTTGTGATTATTCACCATGCACTGCAACATGGTTTTGAGAACCTTGTTGACAACTTCTACTTGATCATTGGAATGAGGGTAGTATGGTGAAGCAAACTTGTGAGAGAAACCAAGGTGTTAGGATAGCTCTTGAAATATTCATTCTCAAAATGGTTACCATTGTCTAAAACCAACTCCTTGGGAACATTGAACTGTGTTATGACGTGGTTAAGGAAAAACCATTTCTCATTTTATTTGGTGTTATTATATGTTGGCATTTCCTTTTCCCATTTGGTGAAGTGATCAACAACAGCCACAATGTATTTGTGGTTGCATGATGATGGGGGGTTATAGGTCATGGATTTGATGCCCCACTTGCAGAAGGGGCCAGCCACAATGATTGGATGGAGGGGAGTATTATGAGCATATCATTGGCATCACTCACATACTTTTACTGCCTGTATGCAATCGTGGAAGAGGGTGGGCTAGAAATAACCAGCAGGAAGGATTTTTTGGGCTATGGCCATCCTTGAGAGGTGCCAATCTCAAGCCCTATTGTGGGAATCATTTAAGGCTTGCTAATTTTTTTCATGGTTGAGGCATTGGTGTAGGATGGTGTCAATGCCTTGTCAATAAAGAACATACACTAGAAGGAGGTAACGGGGGCCCTTGTGGCATATACGCCTCTGACCATCATTGGTAAGTTGGGGTTTGAACTTTTGAGTTCATAAAAATAAGAGGATGCCACCATACCAGAGTTCTATTTTGACACTAAAAATAGATGTCCATCAGTAAGAGCATCATTAATGGGAGAGCCTTGTGTCTCTGTTGGGAGATCTGTAACAAACTGAGTGAGGATGAGCACCTTTTTTCTCTTAAGAGAATTAAAATGTAGATCAAATTCTTGTAGAATAACAATCAACTGATCATATTTGTGGTTCATCATATGAAGAGTGAACAGATACCTCATGGGGTTAATATCTACTATTATAATAGTGGTTTGAAGAATGACATAATGTTGAAGCTTCTATATAGAATGTACGAGAGTTAAGGCAATTTTTTCTTCTAGTTCATACTTCAATGTAGACTCACATAAGTTCTTGCTGATGTAATAAATTATGTGCTCCTTGCTATCTGGTCTATCTTGGACTAACACCCCTGTGATGGCTACATCTTATGCTGAGAGGTATATGGTGTAGTCTTTTTTGCAGTCAGGTGGGCTAATCAAAGGAGCTTGAGATAATGTATCTTTTAAAGCTTCAAATGATTTTTGAGCTTGATCATCCCAATGGAAGGGAATATCCTGACAAAGGAGGCATAAGAGACCTTGCGTGCAAGTAGCATAATTAGGGATAAATTAACATAAGAAATTGGCCTTACCCTGCAAGATTTGTAACTGCTTTAATGTCTTTGGAGGTGCTACCTCCATAATGGATTAGACTTGGAGAGGGTCGACTTGGACACCTTGTTGGGAAACTATGAAACCCAGTTGTCTTCTGGAATTGACACAGAATACACACCTGAGAGGGTTCAAGTGTAGGTTATATTGTTGACATCTTTGAAATACCACATGAAGATCATCTTGATGGGTAGCATTCTTCTTGGATCGTATTGTAAGGTCATCCAGATATGCGAGGATAAGATGAGGTAAACCATGGAAGATGTAGCTCATGGCCTGTTGGAAAGTGGCACCATCATTTTTAAGACCAAAATTCATAACTTGGTATGCAGATGTACCTAAATGGGTTTTAAATGCCATTTTGTACTGATTTATATGGCAAATTTGAATATTTTTATACTGAAAGAACCCATCCATGAAGGATATGGCCTCGTGATTGGTGCAAGTGTCGATGACTCGGTTGATGAATGGCAATGGGTAATTGTCTTTGGGACAAGCTTTGTTTAGATCCCTAAAATTAGTACAAATGCAAATGGTGACACATTTTTTCATGATGGGTATAGGGTTAGAAACCCAATACGTGTAAGTGATAGGATAGATGAACCCAGCTTTGTGGAGTTTATCAATTTCCTATTTGATTGCTTCAACCTTAGAAGGATGTAATTGTCATTATTTTTGCTTGACAGGATGGGGGTTAGGCCACATTTCAATATGGTTTTCCACAACTATGGGATTGATGCCTATCATATTAGAGTAATCCCATGCAAAAATATCCTTTTATTCTTGAAACAAGGATGTGTATGCGGTTATTTCTTCTCGAGCATGCTACCCCCAAGGAGATCTCTTCAACTTTTCCAGGTTTGTTTGAAATATTTACCTTGATGGTGGGTGAAATATTTGACATGTTCCCTTCCTCACATGCATCAGGTGCTAAGATGGGATTTTTGAACCAATCGACCTATCCAGGTAGGAGGAAATATTTTGACTCGATGACGCAAATATCGTGGGTTAGTGTGCTAGTGGGTACAAACATTTTTCGGGTAGAAAAAATGAACAATGGTGCATGGCATCCCAAGTACATTAGGGTTCCATCATAGCTTCTATAATATCTTCATCCGAGTGAAAAATATTATCTAGTGTTGACTTGGGTTGCCCCAGGTCTTGAGGTTGGTATTCAAACCTGATTGTGGTGGTCAACGAGCAAGAATATGATTTTTTGGTTGATGTTGTACAACTAGGAAAGGTTGAAAAAGTTCATATGGGATAGTTCTACACCATCAGTGGTGTTACTACTGGTGAGGTGGATTTTGCGGTCTTGACACCATAAAATGATCAGAAAACAACATGAACCATGGTTCCTATGGATGAGGAAATGAATCATATATGGTGTTTCATGTCATCAGCAGTAGGTGGTGGTATAATTTTAGTTATGGTGGGTTGATGCCACATGGGAGGAAGTTCTTGCATTCTTGTTGGTGTACAAGGGGAAAATGTAGCTTCCCCAATAGGAGCTTGATGTTGAATTCTATGTTGCCGAAATGTTTGTAACATATGACATGTCTCAATGGTATGAGAGGTATTGGTACATGTACTACACACCAAACTAGAACTAACCAAATAGATAGTGTGTGTGGTACTTCTCATAGTATGAGACGTTGATGCTTGGTTGATGTCATGAGATGGGACATCCTAGGGTGGCAGCTATCTTTGGATATTAATATTAGCGTGGCGTGACCTACTAGTGTGGGTTTGCCTCAATGTTTTTCTCATTTGAAAACATGGAAGGTATTGATAATTCCTCATATGATGCGATTGAGATCAGATGCAACAATAATGGCGTGTAATTTTCTCTTGATTAGAGAGATGGATTGGTGGAATTTGGACCACTAAGCAAGAGATCTCATTAAACTTACTCAATTCATGGCATTGATTTACCAAATGGTTGGGTTTATCACATATGGCACATTTGATGGGTGATCTTTTTTTCTAGATGACCTTATATTATTTTTTTCTTGATCTATATTGATGATGGGGGGGGGGGAGATGCAATGAAGGGGGCTTTATTGCACTGCTCGTAGCTATTTCTCCTCAAACAGACTTAACAATCTAAGGGTCTTCCTTCCCCTGGTGGGGGGATGATCTTCACAGACTCGATATCAAAGTCTAGTAAATAAGATTTTTCAGCGATGAATCAATGCATGAATCGACATATGAATCGATGCATGAATCGACGCATGAAACTCAATGATTCATGGAAACTGGGAAGGTGGGGACACCTTCACATATGATGGTTTCCTGCACAGATATTGCATGTATGGCTCGTGCACCTAGGTATTCTTCTTTGAGCAACATGAAGGACCAAATAATATTGGTTAAATGCCCACAATTTGGGGCATTGGTTAACCAAATCATTTGGTTCATCGCATACAACACATGGAAATGTGGGAGGGGGGATTGGTTGTTTAGATTTCCCTCCTATTTTATGGGTGGGTGCTTAAGAGGGGTAAGAGCGTGAAGTTGGTTCCTCTCAAATGTAGAAGATGGTTTTTCGTACATCATCAACTTGGGGTTTCGCTGGTGCTAATGGTTCATTAATATTGGCCTGAGCTAGTGCGCTTAGCATCTCTTAGTATTAGGGGATTTCAGGGAAATGATGAGTGTAGTGCCCATATTTTGTGCATATATTGCATGCATGATTAGTGCGCAATACTTTATTACACAATGGCATAGCCTTTGCTTCATTTGGTGGATTTAGGGTTACCAACATTTTTTAAGCATGCATAAGAGCTTTTAAATCATCAAAATCGGGGCATATGTTAGTAGGGTTCCCAACTTCTTCACAAAAAGAACAGGGTTGTAATGCCCTGGAGGAGTTTGATGTCTCCCCTTTTTTACCTTTTTGATTTGCCTTCATGTTGGTCCTGACTAGTGTCAATGTAGGATGTTCTCGAGTTGGGGTGGCTTCCTAAGGTGGAGGTACAGGGAGAATACCTCTTGAGTTATTTCATGGATCTATCAACATGGTCATTGGGACCAGATACTAGACCGGTATTGCGAGATCCATATTTGGAAACGTGAGAATTTCCATGACTTGGTGTGAGACAAAACAAGGTGAAGGGCATATAAAGGGTGTTTAAGTGATGGTGTGAGGTAGGGATGTGAAATCAATAGTTTCATATCTTGTGGTGTTTAGAGCTGGTTCCTTAGCTTGTGGGGTGTTTGATGAAGTCACCATGCACACTGTTGCTCCTATGGTTGGGGAAATTTCCTCTATCACTGGAGGGTCTCCTGGGAATGTCTCTAAGAGTGTTGATGGTTTAAACTAGCCATGGTTGAGTTCAGTGTAAGTGGTGATCCATTCATGAGAAGGAAAGATGAAAGATAGCACACTTCAGGTGAAGGTAAGGTCTTCTTCTCATAATATGATATTTCTCTCACATGGGAACATCATTACGATCAACACACACATGCAAATTGCTAATATATAACATGATATTGTAATCTAATCGGGTGTCTAGTACTTTGATATCTATTAGCATGGTTTTGTCGACCAACTATACTGGCACACTAGGGTATAGGCCTACAGGGCCTAAAGGGAACCCATCATATGCTCTAAACATGATGTTAGAAGCCTTGATTTTGGGGGATCTCAATTTCTGTGAAACAAATTTGGACATTATACATGTGGATACCCTTTCATCGATAATGTGATGATGGATGGTGGTGTTTTGGATTAAGAATAGAATTTGGAAAGCATTGATGGTAGTTGTGGGGTAGATTTATCTAAGTGGAATACAATTAGGTGAAAATCAACTAGGTCAATTGCACCTAGAGTGGAAAGTAAGGCTTTCCATTGTGTTGGGAATGCTTGTAGGACCTCTAATGCTGACATAACTAATGGTGATTGTGTTAAGTCGTCGAGTATGTTGTAGCTATGAGTAGTGTTTTGTAGTGTTATTCTTGAAGGTGTATGAAAAGAAATCACTTTAGAATGTGGATGAAAAGCAACCCTAACAGTAAAAATCACTATTAAATAGTGTGGAACTACAGCAAATGATAAAATAAAACTTGCCAAAGCCCTGATCTATGCAATAGAAATAGTTAAACCACAAAATGGAATAAGAAAATAAGTGCAAGTAATTCCAATAATCCAATGGAAACCAGATATACAAAGAATATATTTTATTAGATGACACCTGCGAAGGGAATAAATAATATTGTTAGCAATCTGTTGTACACATATTTGGGCACATAAACCCTAACTCACATGTCGATGATATTAGGGTTCATCAACCCCTAATATAGTTTTTTTATGCCCTAAAGAAACTTAGTCCTATGAATGCCTCATTCCCCAAAAGTTTCATCACAAAAAATCATCCAAAAAGTACCTAAAAGGGATCATTGCAGAAAGCCCCATGTTAGGGTGCTATGATAGCAGGTGCCACACTATCAAAGTGCTATGCATCACAGTTAGGCCTTCTCTAAGGTGTGATGATCGAGATTAGACAAAATTCCGAGACAGTTTGAGAAACCAGCTACTCATGGAAACCTCTAGAAGCTTCTCCTGTGCCACCTGCCCCTCTAAGTTTGCCCAAGGATGACTAAAGGAACTAGGAAACATCCACCTATTCCCCTATTTCATGGAACCAATTCCTAAAAATAGAAAGACATTCATCATCATCATCATGACTCAACCTCCTTCACTCATCTATAAATGGATCCCTCATCCAAGAGATCTGAAGGCTAAAGATTTTTGAGTGATAAGGAAGTGTTGATGGTTTTAGTATTGAGGCAAAGTATTGTTGTAATGTCAGAATTTCTTGCTGCTCATGAGATGAAGAAGGTTTGAAGCTGGGAGGATGGCGCTGGATCAGACTTATGGGTTGTAATCCTCCTTTCTATTAATAAATATTTTCAAGATTTTTCCCTTATGATTGTGTAATCTTTCAATGCAATTATATGTTTATCATACTTTTGATTCTGTGATGTTTATGAATTATGGATCATTATGCTTTGATGGGTCTATGTGTCTGTAATTGCGCAGGTACTCTCCAAGCGTGTTAACTACGGGGAGGAGTAATGAGATCGGCCAAAGGAGAGAGAGATCAAGTGAGGAATCAAGTGGAATTTATATGTTGGCTCTTTATAATCTTTCTCTTATCTTTCATTCATAGGAAAAATAGTGAATTGTTTTAACTATTGTTTCTAGGTTAGCTGCCAAGCCTAGAGGCTTAACATTTCTTAGAAATACTAATTTTCCTAGAAACAAATTGGTGACTTCATAGGGGATATGGATGCCCTTTTTGGTAGCTTAGTAGCCTCTTATAACATTCCACTACACTTTACTTGCTATTATTCATTGAAATCAAGCTTAATCCACTAAAAATTGCATCAAATTTGAGCCAAAAACAACTTCAGAATCACTCCTTGTGAACATCGCACTGTCTTGAATTATGGCATGTTATGCATAGAAATTCCTGAATGGAAAAAGTGCTATACATCGCACTGTCTATCACTACATTCTGCGATGATTGATTGAAGCTCAAATTTCCCATCTAGGAAATGAGGTTTTTGACCAGTTTTCATCTTTGATTGATTGCTTGCTGAACATGAATGATGTCTCATCACTGAAACCAACTTTCATCCCTCAATTCAGCCCTATTTAAGATTAGGATTGGTGAATGTTTTTATGTATTTGTTTTTTCGTTTACAATCCATTGTTGAAAATTAGTGTTGATTGATTGTCGTTTCGATAGAAAAGTGTCGTAAAGTCTTCAATTTCATCGAAAATGTGAAGTGTTGTAAAAATCCTCCTTCATAGCTAATTGATTAAACTATTTTGTGCATTTGATTTGATTTCATTCGAAGTGTCAAAAAATTTATTTCTTCAAATTTGAAAGTGTTGTTTAATCCTCCTTTCTCTCTTTGAAGAAAAATTGTCGAAAATTGCCATTTTGTGTGAAACATTTTGAATCATTTTTGCTTTTAGTTTTCCTTGTTGTCTCATTCACAGTAAGGGAAGCCGAAAACAAATACATGCATTTGCATTCTAGAATTTTGGTTTTTGTGCTCAAAAGAATGACTTAGGGAATTGCACTAGTGTGTGCTCTTTGGTGTTTTCTTAAAAGTACTTCTATGCTCTATCCCTTGTAGTTAGGATTTTCATTGTTGAACATAAACGAAAAGATTGCTTATCATTTTAGATGCATCTTTAGGAATTTCAAAACACATTTCACGGTGAACCCTCAAAGACAAATTTTTAAGAGAGATCAACATAAAATGAACCTCAATTAGCTTAACAACGCTTTGGAATTTAATGCAACACATCTAGAGGTCTATGCTAGAGACATATTCCGGCGTCTTTAAAGCTAGTGGTTGTCATTTTCATTGAAGGTTGGGTGATTCCTCCTCTTTGATATGATAAGTGCTAGTACGGACTTGTGCTCCCTATACCATCGTGTATATAGTGGGAGACCCCAATAGGCTTAAATCCTTTATTGCTAGGAAGCCAAGTCTACCGCCTTACCAATCGCAATGCATTGAACAGATCATTTGGGAATATTTACTATCGTATGTAAGTCCTTGGTAATTTCTCTTTAATTTACCACCAAGGTGTATATTGCAGTTTTGCAATTTGTTTGGTAAACCCACTTGTCTAGAGTCTCCAAAGTAGTCACTTTTGTTGCTTTTTGACTCTCTAAAAGTAAAAGGATCATCTGAGCACTTGTCCTTTCAGGCTCATTAAAAATCGAAGGCGACTAGAGTCATCTTTAGCTTTTTCTCGACTCTTTAAAACTGAAAAAAAAAAGTTGTGTCTAAGTGTCGTTAAAATTAATTGACTACAAATAACATCATTTTCCTTTAGTTTAGTTTTAAGTTGATCAAGTAATATGCAATCGTGGAAGAAAGTCAATCCAAACCCCGTCATTCACAGAGATTAGCAAGTCAACCATCTTTGCCTCCCAAAGTGACACCAATTCAAAAAAAGTGATCTCGTTTAACTAAGTCTAGTTCATCTGGGTTGTTTGAAACATCTATTTCAACATCTTCAGGGACATAAGTTACTCCAATTATTTATGGTACCTCCCTCTTTAAAGAAGAAGTTTCATAGTTACTTGAGGACATTATTATTGATCCTAGTGCAACGATAACCAAGGTTTTTCAACAGCAAATTGATCCTCAATTTGAAATTGTTCAACTGAGAAGTACTTCTGAACCTGAAACAACTCCATCAAGAGTTGCTCCGGAACCCATTCCAGTTCAAACCAAGGTTACATCTAAACCAAGAGTTGTTCAAGAACCTCCCTTTGATACTGTAATTCAATTACTTGAACATCTGGACTTTGAGTTTCAATATCCAGATGTTGTCACCCCTCCAACATCAGTCACTATAGAAACCACACCTTCTTCAACACCAGAAATCTTTTACGGACCTGACAGTCAACCTCTTCCACCTGGATTGATTGCCATAGAGGAGACAGTAGAGGATCCCCCATTTGACACCCGATTCCATTTTGGAATAGGGATTAATCTTTATCTTGCTGCTGCTAATTACTTTGCTTCATTTAATTCTGCCTTGTCACAAGTTCCCATCGAATTTTTAGGCCAGTTTTTGGGCCAGTTAACCATGTCTGAACAACCATCAACATCTAAGACCGTATCATTTGATGTAGCTACAGAAAAATCTTTTGTTGCCACTCCTTCGATGTTTTCTACCACACCTAAGTCACACCTATACGGTGAATCATCTATTCCGATCAGTTACCAATCATTGTTTGGAACTGAATCAGGGGTTGCTTCTGCACCATGGTCAACACCCATTAACTTGTCTATAATTCATTATGGTTTTTCTCACATGGGAAATCAACAATTTGATCTTGCATATCAGTATCAATTTGGGCAATCTAGTTATCAAAGACTGGTGTATCCATTAAACACTGGATTGCCACCATATGGAGAGCAATATGCTTACTCACCATTTCCTCCTTTTTCTGGGGAACAACCATATGTTAATTTTCCACAGCTATCAAGTCAAACTGGAGTTAGAGTTAGTCGATGGCAACTAGTACTGCCAGATCAACCAAGAGTTGTGTATCCAACCTAACCAATGCAACCTATGTCTAATATTCTTACAAAACTTGTTGTTACGACTGTGCCACAATCACAAGCTCAATCTGTTGTATCTCAACCAGTACAAACTGTTCCTTCTTCCTCGCAACCTTAAGTTTCAAGGCAAGGAGCTCAAGTTTCTCAAGTTGTTATACAATAGCCGCTTGTTTCTCAACAATAACCTCAGGTTAGTGTATCCTTATCCAAAATAACCCAGGCATACACTGATATAGTTAATCCACAACTTGGTCAATTTTTCAATACTGGAGAGCAGCAGTCGGTTCAACAACTGTGGCTGTCATAATATCAACAACCTCAATTCCATCCATACCAACCCTAGTTTGGACTTGGTTCACAAGCTCAAACTAGTTTTGGTCAGTATCAAGCTTACCAAGGATCTGGGCAACCAAGCTTTGTAGGTTATGGACAACCATATTTCCAAACTAGTTATCAACAACCGCCATACATTGGTTATGTTTAATAACCTTACCAAGGTTCCAGATGTAGATGCCCTACGATGGTATGCAAAGACCTATTGCACAAGCGATTCCATCCTATCATGGGTATGCTCAACCTGACATGAATCGACAGTTGCGATTTGTAGGAACTTTAGAACTACCAGATTTAAACCGGCTCACTAATGATCCAATTGCATATGTGCCTTGGTGGCTAGTGATTCCACATAAATTGCCATCTGAAATTCCAAAGTTCAATGGAAATCTAGGAGAAGAACCCTCGAATCACATAATGAATTTTCATTTATGGTGTTCATCCAACACTCTGAATGATGATTCAATTAGGCTTCATCTTTTCCAAAGAATGCTTACTGGTCCAGCTGCTAAATGGTATATTGAATTGCCTAGAGATTTTTTTGATAACTTCACCATTCTAGCCACTACCTTTCTGACCCACTTCCAGTTACCTATTAGGTATGAGACTAGAACAAAACTCTTGACCAACTTTAAATAGACTACCTCCAATCACATATCAGATCATATTCATGAGTGGTGATGTCGTCGTCAAATGGTTAAGACATATGTTCCTAATCAGCTTTTAGCTGAGTGGTTCATAAAGTCCTTGCTACCATCTATCACTGAGGATGTGGAAAAGGGAGGAGTTGTCACAAAAGAGCAAGTTATTGCTTGTGCCCAATATTTGGATTTGATTTATACACAATCAGGCATGCTCTATGATAAAATTCCTAATGCACCTAGACCAGCTTTCATTGTTCCACCACCTCCAAAATCAAGTAGGGACTCTCATGCTGACGATGGTGTGATTGGCCCTTTGCTATTTCCAATCAAAATGCAAATCAATCTGAAAACACTCTTGCCTCAGAGATCAATGCTGTGTCATCTGACAAAGGAAAAAATCAAAAGCAACCAGGAGGTAAGAAAAAGGGGAAAAATAATAAGAAGAAATAGGAGAATCCTACTCCTGAAAAATCATCTAAATCCCCTCCTGTGGCTAGAAAACCTCATTATCCATGTCTGATATGTAATGACGAGCATTTTACAAGTGATTTTCCACATCATTCTGAGGTCTCTAAACTTTTAAAGGCTTCGAATAGCTCAGTAGTGTTGACAGATCCATTTCCGAACCCCAAAACACATTTGGTTGCCACTGATAATGCTTCCACATCCCAAGTACTTATGTCGTCTATCACAAATACAAAAAATGATGTTTTAGTATCAACAAGGAATAAAGATTATGGAAATATGTCACCGTTGAACAACCAAGCTATTGGTCAACCTAGTACTTCGACCATGACTTCACAAGAAGTTGTTCCACCAGTTATACCTGAATTAACAATAAATCCACCAAAGGGAGTTGTAAACAAATCAACATTTAATCCTTGTGCTCGAGCAGCTCAAAACTATAACGTAGTGGAAGATCTGGCTCAATCACCTTCTGCTATGTCGACACTAGAGGTGTTGTAAAACTGTCCCTCCCAAAAATAGGCTTTGTTATCAGCAATAGGTGGAATAGATCCTACGGATTCTAATCTCATGGTTTTTAACCATACAATATATACACCATAGTTACCATTGCAACTAGCCTTCCTAATCCAAGTAAAAGCTCTCAATAAAAATGTTCACCAAACTATTATTGATGGGGGGCATCTACTTGCATAATGTCTATGAGCTGCTGGAAAACTCTTGGTTCACCACCCTTGTCACAATCACCAACAACATTAAAGGCTTTTGATGAATGAACATACACTCCATATGGGATTTTGAGTAACCTGCAAATTGAACTAGCGGACAAAATAGTAAATGTTGAACTCGAGGTCATTGACAGACTCCTTGATTACAACATTTTGCTGGGAAGGCATTGGGTATATGCTATGGCTGCTATGTTTCCACATACTTTTGAATGATTGCATTTCCCTTAAAAGGTGGAATCACAGTCATTGATCAGCTAGCCTTATTTGCTAATATTTCACAAGCTACATGAAGCATTTCATTGATACATGGAAATTCACAATCACTTCAAAATGTTGGAGTAGGTCTCCTAAAAGATCCTTCCCTGATGGGTACTTTTACCCTTCTGTCACCATCTGGTTTCGAGGAAGTGGCGAAAGTGGAAACCTGCAACATGATTTCTTCTACATCATCTAATTTCAAGACGAATTCCAACTATTTTGAAAGTGATAATTATCATGAGGCGATGCCACCAAGCCCCATCAAATCATTATAGCAATCAATCTATTGGGCTTGTGCGGAAAACCCAAATCTGCACTCAACAGTTGTATGGGTAGATAGGTCTTTAGAATATGGAACCTCTTCAGATCCTTTTTTGCGTATACATTTTACAGATGAAGGAATTGTCCAATCAATGATGATAGGAGAGATGCCATGGGAAGATTATCATCATCATTCCCACCTCCGAGATGACAATAAAGATTATTCAAATGAACTCAATCACCCATCAATCGTTGATTTCTTGCTAATTCTATAAATACTGTATATTCTCAGCGTAATCTGTCTAACATAGAAGAAACAATTTCTATAAACATTTTGACCAAGCCCAACATTGTAGAAAATTTTCATGTCAGAAAATATTGTTCTCCACTGGAACTAGATAATTACTGTACTCTTTCCCACAAATTTTCAGATGTCTTTGCATGGTCTTACAAAGAAATTCCAGGCATTGACTCAAGCATTGTTGAACATGAGATTAAAATGTATCCTAATGTCAAACCAGTATGACAATGGCTTCGACCCATTCATCCTAGGAAAGTCGCTACCATTAAAGCAGAGGTTGAAAACATTTTGTGTGCTGGCTTCATTTTACCTGTACCTCTTACTGATTGGTTATCAAATATTGTTCCAGTGATGAAAAAACAAGGAACAATTCGAGTGTGCATCAATTATACGGATGTAAACCATGCATGTCTGAAGGAAAACTATCCTACACCTTTTATCAACTAGATTATTGACGAATGTTCTGGATGCGAAATATTTTCATCTATGGATGGATTTTCTAGCTACAATCAAATAAATATCTGCCCATAGGACCAATAAAAAATGGCATTTATATGTCCATGGGGCACATTTGCATATCGAAAATTACCCTTCAGTTTGAAGAATGCACCACAATCTAGAGGGCAATGAATTATCCCTTCCATGACATCAAACACATTGTTCAACCATATCTTAATGGTTTGCCTTCTCATTCACAAATATGGATTAATCACGTGCAACATTTGAGAGCAATATTTTTACGTTGTCGACACTACAAAATAAGACTCAATCCATACAAGTGTGTGTTTCTTGTTGGCTCTGGTCATCTGCTCAGTTTCGTAGTTTTGAAATATGGAATTTGACTTGATTCCATAAAGGTTCAGGTAATTCTTGACGTGCCTCCACCTTCAAATTTGTTACAGATTCAGAAGCTTCAAGGCAAGGAAAACTTTTTGAGGAGGTTCATTCCAAATTACACCAAATTAGCTAAAGGTTATACATGTCTATTGAAGAAAGGGGTACCCTTCCATTGGGACCAATTCGTGCAAGCTTCTTTTGATGCTCTCAAAGATTCTTTGATTAAAGCGTCATTAATGTATGCCACAAACTATCAAAAAGACTTTTACCTGTATCTCGCCGCTGTAGATACAACCATTGGAATGGTTTTAGTGCAAGAGGAAAATGGAATTGAACATCCTATATATTATTTGAGTCACAATATTAATGATACAAAAAGTAAATATTCATACGTTGAAAAGTTAGCTTTAGCAGTCATTCAAGCTGTGCAGAGCTTTCAACATTACATCTTCCTTCACAATACTACCATTATATCAGATTGCAACCCTATGAAATAAATTTTGTCATGTTAATTGATGGGGGGCAAATATTCTAAATGGATAGTTATCTTATAGGAGTTCGATTTAGAGTTCATCAAATCCAAATCAAAGAAATCTCTCATCTTTGTAGGGTTACTTTGTGATATTCGCTCGTCCTCCAATGATTTAACATCAAGAGCATCAATCTTGGATGAGTCTCTTTTTCTAATTTCGTCAAGTGATCTGTGGTATGGGGATATATTGGTCTATCTCTAGACCCAATCTTTTAGGCTTAACACCTCTCGCTCTGAACAGTGACGTACTCGATACCAAGCCAAAGATTATCTGATCATTGGTGATACACTTTATCGTCGTGGTGTCGATACAATTTTACTTAGGTGCCTTACTCATGAGGAGGCCGAAAAAGCTTTGAATGAATGTCATTCAGGTGCTTGTGGGGGGCATTTATCTGGTTACACAACTGCACAAAAAAATCTTATGAGCTAGTTATTTCTGGCCATCTATATTTAAATATTGCATACTAGCTGTCAGAAAGTGCCATGCTTGTCAGCTTTTTTATCGTAAAACTAAATTACCACCTACACCACTACATCTAGTCATTGATGTTGGGGCATTGATTTTATGACATGTAACCCCACCTCGGCTGGGGGGCATGGGTATAGTATAGTCATTGTTGACTATTTTACCAAATGGGCTAAGGCGATGCCTACATTGAACAACAATGGCAAAATGACTATTCTCTTTTTTTTAACCATGTGGTTTCCAGGTTCGGTGTGCCACAAGCTATAGTTACAGACCATGGGTTGCATTTTTGCAATCACATGATGATCAAATTAACTACCAAATTAGGACCCTCTCACGATAGTTCTACTCCATATTATCCACAAGCTAATGTACAAGTTGAGGCAATCAAAAAAATCCTTAAGCGCATGTTGCAAAGAATTATTGGAGTCCATAAAGGAAATTGGAATTTAATCATGTACTCAGCTCTGTGGGCATATCAGACCTTTGTGAAAAATACGACCAGATTTACACCTTTTCAATTGGTGTATGGTTTGGAAGCAATCTTACCAATTCAATGTGAAATCTCATCCCTCAAGCTTGCAATTGACCTGCTACCTGATGCTTCTGAAGAAGAAGCATGTTTCTTGGAATTAATCCATCTGGATGAAACCCACAGTGATGTCGCACTGGCTAATGAAGAACATAAGAAATGCATCAAGGCACAATATGACAAAAATGTTAAGGCTCGTATCTTCTCAGAAGGTGACTGGGTCTTGCTTTACGATCAGGATTCTGATAAATTAAGAGCAAGGAAGTTTGAACCATCATGGATGGGCCCCTATATTGTTAAATTTGTGTTGACAAAAGGAGCCTACGAGTTAGTCGATTATGATGGGATTCCAATGTCGCAACCTAGAAACGGGTTGTATCTTAAACATTACTATGCTTGATTTTTTTTTTTTTTTTTTTTTTTTTTTTTTTTTTTGGTAAAGGCTAATCTACTTATATTAAAAAAACTGTAAAAATATTTACAAAGAGGATTGAACCTCTAAGAGTGTCATGGCAGCTCTCTATCAAAAAATCCTGACAAAACTGTCTGTTCCACCTTCTATGAGGAACGTTATACATTTTAAGAAAAGCTAGAGCAGACTTATAAGCAATTGATAGAAGATCTTACAGGCTTGAAAAAGTTGCTAGTAGCCTGAGGGTAGCAAGGAAGACCTGCCAGATTGCTTGGCATTAACAAAGATACAAAAAATTTTGTTGACTTGCCACTGTCTGGCTGGATTCGTCACCAACCTCCATACGCTGAACCAGAAGGACTGAACCAGAAGAACAGAAGACCAAAACAGAGCATGAACACTAACACACCCAAAACAGAGCATGTTACTCGGGTTTCACTGATCCTTTCCCAGTCTCCTTGTCCAGGGCGCGCTCCCAGGTGACCTCCACACCATCCTCGACATCTTCAAGCCTCATTCCCAGTGGCAGCTTGAGGTACAGAATGTTTGTGAAAGAGTTATTAGGCTCCTCATCCATGGGTTGCTTCTGGGGCGAAGCCTGCCTAATGTCTTCCATCTCCGGAGGTGCCTCAGCTTTCTCCTGTGCAGGATCCAAAATGTCCTCATCCTTCATGCTACCTATCTCCTGGAGCACCTCTGCCTGCTCCTCTGAATGAGCGAAAGTGCTCTCTTCCTCCAACTTACTCTGTGATGAAGGGGCATAAGAACTTTCTTCCACCTGCCTGCTCTACGAGGAATTATCCGAGGGAGAAGGTGATTGCTCCTCAGAAGCATCCTCTGGACTTATAGTCTCCTCATCTTCTTCCGAGAAGATGACCATCACAAGAGCTGAAATCAGCAGTTTGTTTGACCCGCGTCGGAATTGAAATCTTGCTTATTGCACTGAATTACTAACGGAATGGCCAGACTCTTTTGATCTTGTCGAAGGGGGCAAAGCAAAGGTGAGAGGTGAAATATGACGAGGGCCTGGACTGCCTCTCCCTCCAGAACCTCCCCGTTGTCCTGAATTACGCCCACTTTGAGGAGTTGCCCTTAAACGAGGAGCCATGTATTTAGACTGGTATGAGGCAAGCAAGCTTAAATCCAAGGGTTGCTTCGACCAGGCCTGAAGGGTGGTGAGCACCCAGATTGAAAACCAAACCGCCACAATTCTATAGAAACTGAACTCGTCAGCTAGGGAAACGACAATGCCACAATGCTGTTCCACAACTGAACGAATCCCGCTGTCAGTCCCGACCACTACATCCCGAGGGGGAGTTAAGAAAGGAGCATAAACAAGGTTGAAAAATACAGTGTGGAAGGACCAGCGAAAGCCTTTACCACCTTCCTCGTACCCCAACGAACCAACACCATTCGTATCCTCTGAGAGCAATCTCTCTTCCTGCAACCAAAACAGGACTGGGAAGAATGTCCCTGCTACCAAATTCTCCATCTTGATATCGCCTCTGCGCTTGCCTTGGGACAGCAGCTGCAATGAATGGCATTGAATGCCTTTCCTCTCTGCCTTATTAATATCCATCATAGCCTTCCTGTTCGGCTGCCCGATGTCCTCTCTGCGTGGCATGCTCATAACTATCGTTTAATTTCAAATATGAACACCCGCATCCGGGTAACATTACTATGCTTGATTAAGTGTAGTAAAACTCACTATACATATGATTTCATTGCATTTTTGTGTGTTAGTTTTCTTTTAGAATTTTGATTTGGTTAGGTAATCCACTTCACATTTGTTGCAGATGTCGAACTTTTCAGAACCATTTGATGGGTATGCCGATGGAGCTAGTCGTAGTACGTAGAACTTATCTTCTGCATCATGGGCCACCTTCGCTCCAAGTGGCAAGTTAGTGAGTTTTAGGGGGATATGTATTAGTCAATCAACAAACAATATCATTGAGTATAACATGTTGATTGAACTCCTCTCTGATGCCATTTCACATGGCATATGCTGAATCATTGTTAGGCTAGATTCACAACTTGTCATTCTACAACTTACTAACGTTTATTCATTCGAAACCCAGCCATTCATTCCATGTTCCTAAGAGTCCGAATTTTGGAAAGACATTTTGAATTCATTCAATATCAACATATTTCCAGAAATTTAAACACATTGAATGACTCTTTGGAAAACTATGTGTTAAATAGACATTTGCAACATATCTGATCTATGTACATGTAATGAAAGTTTATAAGTTGAGCATGGGAATGCCTCCCTCAGATAGTTCATGAGAAAATCATATTATCATGATGTATTTTATTTTAATTGATGTAGTTCACCTTCCAGTTCAAAACTTCTAATCCTCATGATAAATCATTTCGCTTGACATAGATATTTACGACCTCATGCATTAGGGGGCACTTATTATAGACATATTTGGGCACATCAACCCCAACTCACATGTCAATGATATTAGGGTTCATCAACCCCTAATATAGTTGTTTTATGCCCTAAAGAAACTTAGTACTCTGAATGCCTCATTCCCCAAAAGTTTCATCACAAAATTCATCCAAAAAGTGCCTAAAAGGGATCATTGTAGAAAGCCCTATGTTAGGGAGCTACGCATAGCAGGTGCCACACTGTCAAAGTGCTATGCATTACATTTAGGCCTTCTCTAAGGTGCGATGGTCAAGCTTAGATAAAATTCCAGGACAGTTTGAGGAATCAGTTACTCATGGAAATCTCTAGAAGCTTCTCATGTGCCAGCTGCCCCTCTGAGTTCTCCCAAGGATGACTAAATGAACTAGGAAACATCCACGTATTCTCCTCTTTCATGGAACCAATTCCTAAAAATAGAAAGGAATTCATCATCATCATCATGAATCAATCTCCTTCACTCATATATAAATGGATCCCTCATCCAAGAGATTTGAAGGCTGAAGATTTATGGGTGATAAGGAAGTGTTGATGGTTTTAGTATTGAGGCAAAGTATTGTTGTAATGTCGTAATTTCTTGCTGCTCATGAGGTGACGAAGATTTGAAGCTGGGAGGATGGCACTAGATCGGACTAATGGGTTGTAATCCTCCTTTCTATTAATAAATCTTTTCAATATTTTTCCCCAATTATTGTGTAATATTTCAATGCAATTATATGTTTATCATACTTTCGCTTCTGTGATGTTTATGAATTATGGATCATTATGCTTTGATAGATCTATCTTTCTATAATTGCACAGGTACTCTCCAAGCATGTCAAGTACAGGGAGGAGTAATGAGAACTACCAAAGGAGAGACAGATCAAGTGAGGAATCAACCGAAAGTTATAGGTTGGCTCTTTATAATCTTTCTCTTATCTGGCATCCATAGGAAAAATAGTGAATTGTTTTAACTCTTGCTTCTAGGTTAGCTGCCAAGCCTAGAGGGTTAGCATTTCTTAGAAATACTAATTTTCCCAGAAACACAGTCCCCCTCTATGGGATGGGTTCTTGTCTATCCTTAGTGTCTTTAGCTTTTGTAGAGTATCTCTCCTCTATAATGTGTAAAACTCATCAAACAAAATGAGCTCAATGAGAACTCATATGGAAAATAAAATGATGTGAAACAATGATATTAATCAGAGCTGCAACAATGAGTGCAACAATGAAAATGATCAAAAGTGAAGAATGAATGTAAAACCCTTCAATTTATAAAAAAATATTAGGTTATTATCGATTTATGGAAAATAATAAAATATTATTAACCAAATTATAGAATTAACAATTTGGAATATTTTATTATATTTCGCTGTAGGGAAAAAGTATTTATATTGGTTAAATACTTTTATTTAGAAACAATAAATAAATAAATGATTTATTTATCATCTCAAGGAATGTGATTAAGGAATAATAAACAAATAATGATTTATTTAATTATTCTTCATGGGTTTAATTAGAGGTGAATTAACAAATGTGGTTTATTAAGTAATTTCTTATAGGGAAAGAAATTTTACTATGGTAAAATTGGCCCTACATGGTGTATTTTGATCCATCTAGTAAATTATGGATAGATGATCAATTTTTGGTGATAACGGATTTCCCCCCAACGTACGAGTGTTAGGAGAAAAACATATGACCAAGGTATGTTGTAAGGACACAATCACTAGACACCGAAGGGGAGTCAGAGAGAGAGAGAGAGAGAGAGACCAATGGAGTTGAATCGAAAAAGGATAGTGACATAGGGGGCAAGAGAAACTAACCGATGTAAGTCTCCTTTTATGTTGTGGTACCTAATCTCAGTGAGGTAGGGGATGCATACCTATACCCGCCGAGATAAATCAATAGAAAAAATAATAATGCACCCAAAAAAATGAAACCAAGCATTAAAGTACATGTTTAATGGTACATGACATGCTGGCATAAATGAGCCATAAAATAATAAAATGTATCCCATATACATAATGCACCTGGAAAAAACATCAGCCAGGACTAAATACATTAACATCTAAGTACATGAGATATAATGGCCCTTCCCTAAAAAATGGGTGGGAGGGAGGCTATAACAACCAAAGAATCCATGTTGAATAGGAAAGGGCTCTGCAAAATTGAATGGATCATCTAAAGGAGACATGCATGCTATGAAAACTACAAGCAGTAGGAAGTGAACCCATCAAATATGTGGAACTGCATATGAGGCTGTAGCATAATATGAAGTCATCTGGGCATGTGGGGGGCTACCTGAAGGGACACCCCCTCATGAGGTCTGAAACATCTCACACACACTCGGGAATCACTGGTATAATCTGCTACATCACTGGACCATCAAGTGTATGAATCACAAGCCTGAAACAACCAAGTCAAAGGGCAATGATAAGTCCCTTTGCTTGATCCGATGCACTAAACATGAGTGGAAGTTGGAACCAAGATACATCACCCTATAGGTTGTTCTTCTAGAATAGATGTGTTGATGTTAAGAGAATAGGGTCCCCACAGGTGAGGTAATGAGTATCCTCAACTAAGGCACAAGGGAAAATAGTAATGTGACTGATGGAATGACATCAATGACAATGGGAAGAATTAGACTGAGGGACAAATAGACGGCTTGCCTTGTGAGGGCATAAAGTGCATGGTTGACCTGGCAACTAATGACTTGACTCTAGAGGGGATGGTGGACAGTATGACTAAAGGCCAAAATGGGAAACACGGGATGAATGGTATGCAAATATGGATGGAATACTGTGATATGATACAGTGGGGCATGAAATAGACTCCATGGATGCAAAGGTGACTCATTATGGATACTTTGAACAATGGTGACTCGATGATGCTGCCACACAGAATAGGCCGGGTGGGGACCATGAAAACATAAGAAAATGATGTTTTCTCACAATGAAAATTGACATGTGAGACAAAAATCACCAAGGGAAGGTGGTCACCAAAGTACAAGCGTCACATATGAAGAAATTTGATTTTAAGAGGCGACAAAGTGACCCTTCTTGGAATAATTCCTTCCAAGTGAAGTGTCAAATCATAAAAAACAAAGGGTGGCCCATTAGAGCACTCGATGATATCTTTCCAACAATACTGATGGTTTTTCAAACTGAGCTACAATTTGGTCACAATTGGCGACAACAAAACTGTGGGGTTTCTTAAAAAAGGGATTTTTCCCTCCAATTTAATTCATTTTCTAATTGAGCTTTGGTGAATTTGGGGAGGAGGACGAGGCCCTAAATCTTATGGAGATTGTAGCAGATAAGCCAACCATTGGAATAAGGATCTGTGACTTTTAGGAAAGTGGTCTTACTTGTCTAAAGATGGCCTTAATGCTTCTTGGAATGATGGTTCCTGGTGAAGAACTAAGGGAAGAGGAAAATGAGAATGAACTACTGGAGGAGGTCTAGAATCATTCTCACCCACTAAGTCAAATGTGGGGACTATGTGGTAAAGTTTCTATGACATAGATTATAATATTTGCATATATGGTATCAAACATCTATAATATAAAATGTGAATATGGCTCACTGAAGAGTTCGATAGGAAAAAATATCCAAGGAATGGGAGGATAATCGATCATACCTAGATTCGGTAGTGATCTAGGCCAACACTTATGTTAATAAATCAAGAATATGGCCAGGGGAAAACCATCATTCCCCCAAGCATGGGATACTTCCCACAAGCATATGTGATGGAGGGGACTGATCTGGTATGCAAAGGTGGGAATGATGCCACCTTGCAGGAGGTGTTTGTGGAGTGCAATTATGTTCCAAGTGCTCAAAAAAGGGATTCAAGCATCTTGGCCCAACTTGGCACGAGATCCTCCAAAGGATGATAAGGAGATGTAAGGGCTTATGTGCAGCCTAGTATGTTATGGGCATACTGATGAGCCTCATCATTGGGTAATTATATGGGCCTTAATTCACCTCCTGGATTAGTCAAACCAACTGTTCTCACAACTTAGTAGATGTTTTGATTATATTTTCTTTAATGAGGTGAGTTAAAGTGAGATATTATGCCTAGTGAGATAATATGCATTGAATGCATGTTTGGAAGAGAAAATCAAGGAATTTTGGAAAGACTAAGGGTTGAAACTCGAATGGGACAATAGAGAGAGAGACTGTAGGAGGTAAATCCTCCTCATTTACTCCTCCCCCATTTGAATATTCATCCATTAATCCCACCAACTCGGAGTGCAAGCAAGCAAGTCATGATGATCAGAAGGCAGTCGAGCAAGTGATAGACAAAGAGTTAGTTCATCTCAAGTTTGGGAGCTGAGCCTCCCTAAATTTAAGGAATTCATTAGGGACTTCAGTTGCATAAGTAGAGAGGCCTAGAGCCTCATTAGGATTCAAATTTTTGTTGTAAAAACTCTAGTTATTTTTCAAGCTCCAGACTTGTAGAAGACTTTGATGTAATTTTCTATTTTGGTAATAATAATGAGATTTTTCTTGATCCAGTACTGAGTTAACTCAGAGGGCTGAAGCTCTTGGGTTAGGGCCCAACCCTAGCAGCAAAGGCTCCTCTTCTTGTATCTATATTCTTAGCTTAGTTTCATAGATTCATGGTTAAACTGTCTTTACAAGTATTTCCTTACAAGTGGTGTAGATTTGATTAATTGTTTATTAGTTTGCTTCCGTTTGTGCCTTACTTCAGTAGTAGGTTAGAAGGGATAAAAGAAGCACCAAAAATCTATCAGTAGGTTTCCTAGCCTCACTTCTTCCTTATGGGATCATGATTTGAGGAAAATACCCTTATGCAGCCCCAAAAAGAAAGATTTCCATTTCTTTCATAAGATTTAGAGTTTACTATACTTGAACCAACATTTGATTAGTTTTGCAAGTGTAGGATTTCATTTCCATCTCTTCTATCTTCATTATTGCAATAGATCTCATCCATGATTCCATTTTATTCAGCAATTTCCTCATACATAAGGTAGACAGTTAGTTCACTAAATTCTGCTTTTCTAGCTCATGAGAATTCTTCTTGTTTACATGAATTTTTGGAAATTACACATGTTTGATGCAGAGAAAGTACTTCAGAAGTAGAAAGAGATATCATAGCAAGAAACCACCTTGCAACTTCATCCACCCATAGGCATTCCTTGTTTTCATCATGACCTTCACCAATTTCATCATTTTACATAGAAATTCCCCCAAGCATGTTGAGTGAATCCAATCATCTCCTAAACTTGGTTTTGGGTTTTAAGTGGTCCTAGGCCTTTTCTCACTCCATTCCACCCATCAGCCACCTTCCCTAAGCCTTTCATCACCTCTAACACCCATCATTTTTCTCTCACCTCTATTCGGTAGAAATACAAGGAATCCTGTAGGTTTCTAGTACATCTTGCAGGTTTTCCTGTAGTGGCCTGTTTTGAGGCTGAATTGAGGGAAAACCTCTAGGAAGCCACCTAATGTCACCCAAGGGTCTCCCAAACCTTCCAACCATCTCCTGAATGTTCCAGTCATCCACTAGCATCCCTAAGCCACCTGCCACATCACCAAAAGGGATTAGCTTCCACACTTGATTTTTCATGAAAAGCATAAAAAGACAAAACAGAATTATTACAGTGCTTTACATGCATAACAATGACATTTTATGCTTTTGACTTCCATGATTAGGACAGTAGCATTTTGTTCATGTTAATTTAGCATTATTGCAAAGCATAGCTCTTAGTAGTTAATTAGAAAATTATGTGCCTTAGCATTGAATTTTAGTCCTTTTCATTATTACAGTAGATCAGCTCTTTATTAGAGTAGATTTCTATTTCTTTCATCAAGGAACCAAGATTCTTCTGAATCCATAGAATTCTGGCTTGAAAACCCTAGTGGTCTCTCGCCAGCTGAACATTGACAAAAGGTAGAACCATCACTTTTACTTGTGTATACAATGTCACCTCCAAGTTTATACGAACCCTGGATTGATAAAGTAAAGCTAGTAGCCCAAGGGTTGCAACATTCTTGCTGCAATATTGGTGCTCATCACTTTTTGGCGCCATTTTCGAGGAGGTGTCTGACTAATATGTGATTACTTATTTCTTTCTTCTATTTCTTGTTTCTAATATTCTACTATTAGTTTCATTTCTGAAAAGTAATTTAGTTTGCTTCCTTTTCATTCTACATTATTTTCTTCCTTTCCATTTTGCAAGTTAGATTTTAATCAAGTAGTTAATCTTTTTATTGAGTCAATAATTTTCATTCAGTTTGCAATTTCAATTTTGCAATCACTTTCAAAGTTTGAAAAGAATCAAAACACCAAACAAGAACATTTCTTTTCATGCCTCATAGGAATAGGGATAACTTAGGGAAATTTTTGCCAAATACCCCCACTACATCAAACAACCAACCTTCCCTCTTCTTCGGCGGCTATGAACTGGAGGATTCCTTAGGTGAGCAAACATACATAAAGAACCTACAGGGGAAGAAGAAGAAGAAGAAGAACCCATTGCTACCGAGTCAATGGCTGAAAATAGAAATGACAAAGGGAATAGAGAGAGTTGAGGGTGCCTTCCCCATCAGGGAAACCAATGGGCACACTAAGATGAAAAATATAAACCCCTCTACCCTTCCTCATTTCCATGGCCTGACCACAGAAGATCCCGAAACTTTCCTATTTGAGTTTGATTATATATGTCAAATGTCTAACTACGCAAATAATGAGAAGAATTTGAAACTATTTCCATCTACCCTCAGCGATGTAGCTTTGTGGTGGTTCATGGATATACCTGGGGATGACATCACAACTTGGGCTCATATATAGCAAGCCTTCAACAACAAGTATCGAGACTACTATAGGTATAAAGATACTAAAGAGGAAAATTTAAGATGATCTTAGGTAATGATGAATCCCCAGAGGATTGTGAAGAAAGATCTAGCTTAGTTACAAAAGGGTTAGGTGCACACTTGACCCTGAGTCACTGAAGTCAGTCCTACATAGAGGAGTAAGGGAAGACATTTTGGATACCCTACACTTGTTAACAATATGAGATATATACCAGTTACCCTATGAGGATATCAAGACTCTCTTTAGAAACCATTCTAGGGTAGCTAGGAAAAGGGGTACAGGAAGTCAACCTTGTTGGGTTTTGTTATATTCTTTCCACAACTAGCCTGCATAGTTAACCAGGGGGTTAGAAGGGGGACGGAGCCCCCCCTTCATTGTGGTGATTATGTAGTGAGGGGGTCACAGGGGTTTTGAGGGTGAGGGGCAGCCCCCCCTCTACGGGGTTTGGGGCAATTCCCCAAGGAAATGCTTTTTGGACCCTATATTATGTTGGGCAGACCTATCTATGGTTTTGTGCATGGTTTTCACACATGGTTTTGGACACGATGGTTTTTGGTCCATGGTTTTGGACCTGGTAGTTTTCATTCAATGGTTTTGGATGCTTCGAAATGTATAAATATGTATTGTAACATTGAAAGGAACATAATGAAAAATCAATCTGGTAGTTCCAGTTTTGGGATCCAGGGGAAATCTCTGCGTATATGTGTTTTATGTGTTATGTTCTCGCATTTTTTATTTTTTTCTTAGAATTCGTATGCAGGTAATTTATGTATAGGGTTTAAACCTACATTTGGTATCAGAGTTGTTTCGGCTTCAAGGGGACACCTTTGTTGCTTAAGGGTTTTGCTCAAGTCTGTGGTAGACCTTGTCTAGTGGTAGATCTACAGGATTGATTCTGGTGGTGAAAGAAGATGGCGAGCAGTGGAAAGATAAAGATCGAGAAATTTAATGGTCAGAGTTTTGAGTTATGGAACTCAAGATGGAGGATCTGTTGGTGGATAAAGATCAGTGGATCGCATAGACCCAGGTACTAAACCAATAGGAGTGTTCGATGAAGAATGGAAAAAGTTGGATCGTAAGGTAAAGAGCACAATATGATTGTGTGTCTTAGATTCAGTATTGTTGAATGTATCAAGGGAAGCTACGATGAAGGCTTTGTGGGACAAGTTAGGGAGTTTGTACCAATCTAAGTCTCTGGTGAATAAACTATTCCTGTAGAAAAAGTTGTATAACCTGAGGATGAAAGATGGAGACTCGATGACAGAGCATCTGAATGTATTTAATACTGTGGCAAGTTAGTTATTGTCTGTTGATATTAAAATTTCAAATGAAGATAAGTGCATTAGTTTGTTGTGTTCTCTACCAGATTCGTGGGATGGTCTAGTTATTGCAATAGGTAGTAATGCAACTACCTTGCAGTTTGATGAAATAGTCTCATCCTTGCTGATGGAGGAGATGATATGGAAAAATATGGAGAGCCAGAATGGTGATGCCTTGTCTGTACGAGGACGGTCCCAGAACAGAAACAAAAATAAGTCATCGAGTGATGCTATAGACATATTTGGGCACTGCAGCCCCAATCTTATATGTCAATAAACCAAGGGCTCTTTAACCCCTAAAAGTGTTGTTTCATACCCTAAAGGATTATGGCCAACTAATTACATCATCCCCAGAAGTTCCACCCGAAAAAACACTCAGAACTGGCCAAAACTAGACCATATTGACTGCTCCACTGTTAGGGTGCGATGCATACTGACTCTTACACTAGCCAGGTGTGATGCATATTGAAGAGGCCTTCTATGGGGTGCGATGAGTGAGAATGGACAAATGTCCGAGACAATTTTCTAAGTGGATGCTCATGGAATCTTCTAGAAACTTCTCCTATGACACTTGCCTCTCTGAATTCACCCAGGGATGAGGAAGAGATCCAAGAAATCTCCAAGTGGAACCAAGAACAACAAGTGGAATGACACTAATAAAAAACCCAAAGATGACTCACACCCTTGCAGACATCCAAAAATGGATCCCTCATCTGAGAGATCTGGAGGCTGAAATTTTGTAATTTGTAAGGAAGTGCTGATAGTTTGTCTTTGAGAAGGAACATTTTATTGTTGGGTGATCTTGATTTTCATGAGGTGAATAGGGCTTTGATGCTGGGAGGATGATGATGGATTAGACAACTAGGTTGTAATTCTCCCTTCTACTTTAATAAAGTTCTTTGAGTTTTCCTCCATACAATTGTGTATTTGTGAATGTTGTTATTTGTAAATTCTATTGTATGTTCATTGTATTTCTGATTCTGCAATGCATATGATATAATAGATCGAGATGCTTTGATCGTGTTTTGTTACTTTGTCTCTATAGGTATCCTCTAAGCGAGATAAGTAGGAAAGGAGTTGCAAGCTCTATCGAGGGGGAGAGAATTCAAGCAAGGAGTCAAGTAGAAGATCCAGGTTGGTTCCTTTGCCTCTCTCTTATCTATCATACATAGAGGAAATCCCAAATTGCTTTGATTGTTTGTTTCTAGGATAGCTGCCAATCCTAAAGGGCTAGCAAATAAAAAAGACACCAGTTTTCCCAGAAATAAAATGGCGACTCTCTTGGGGAGTGAATAGTTTGTTTGTTTATTTTTGTTTGCTTTATAAACTATAGACAGAGCCTGAAGTTAGCCAGATAGCCTTTCAACTGCTCTTGCTTTGCAATTGCAAAGTAGATGAATGCTGCTTCAGTCAATCTCTGGTTTAGTTTATGAATTGAACATCTGACTTACAAGCATTCTAGATGCCCTTTTTGTAGCTCAGTCACCTCCCAAGATCATATCCCTGTACTTTTCTCTTTCCTGTCCACCATAGCTCAGCTTAACTCATTGAAATCAGCTATAAATTTGAGCCAAAACCCATCTCAGTTGCACTCCCTGGCCCATCGCACTGTCTGTCACTGTGAACCAGAATGCATCACACTTCTTAAGTATAGTAGGTGAGATGAATCCCTATTTTTGTGAAGCACAGGTGCGATACTGAGTAATCCTATTTCTCTCCTTGAAATTTGGGGTTTCTTGTCTTTGTTTTCAGCTCTGTTTAGTTGTTTTTTGCTACTTATGAACAATATCTCATTGCTAAAGCCTACTTGCATTACATTGTTCAACCTCCATTGATAAGGATTAGCAAAAAAATTTATGTATTTTTCCATCATTTACAATCCTTTGTCGAAAATTTACTTGAATTGATCCGTCGTTTTGGTGTAAAAAGTGTTGTAGCTGTCGTTTTTGTGTCAAAAAGAGAAGTGTCGTTGAGTCTTCTTTCTCTAGGTAGTCGATTGAACTTTTTGATTTGTATTTGATTTGATTTGTTGTTATTCAAAGTGTCTAAAGCATTTTCTATTCGAAATTGAAAAGTGTCATTTAGTCTTCCTTTCCATTTTGAAAAGAAATTGTTGAAATGTCGCTTTGAGTGAAATGTTTTAGATCTATACTTAGTTCTCCTTTTTGGTATTCCTCACATTAAGGGAACGAAAAACAAATACATGCATTTGCATTTTCATTTAGACTGTGTGCGAAATATGATTTAGGAAAAGTGTATTTAGTGTGTGCTCTTTGCTCTTTGTTTGAAAGAACTGTAATCTTCTTTCCTTAGTAGCTAGGATTTTCATTTGCTAAAAATCAACAACGATTGTTTACCATTGTAGATTGCATTTAGGAATTTTACATCTACATCATGTGGTGAACCATTGAAAGGCAAACTTCTAAGAAAGATCAACTCTAAAATAAATTTCAATGAACTTAACAATGCTTTGGAACCTAATGCAACACATTTAGAGGTCTAGGCTAGAGATGTATTCTGGCGTTGTAAAAACTAGTAACTATTGTTTTCATCGAAGGTTGGGTGATTCCTCCTCTTTGATACGACAAGTGCTAGCATAGACTTGTGCTCCCCCTGTCGTCGAGTATATATTGGGAGACCAAAATAGGCTTATATCCTTTATCCATAGGATGCTGTGTTTGTCGCCCTATCGATCACAATGCAATGAACACAACATTCAGGAAGATTGACTCCCATACATAAGTCCTTGGTAATTTCTCTTTAATTTACCACCAAGGTGTATATTGTAGTTTTGTGATTGGTTTGGTAATCCCTCTATCTATATTTCTAGAGTAGTCACTTTCGTTCCTTTTCAACTCCTTAAAAGAAAAGGTCCATCTAAGCACTTGTCACTTCAGGCTCATTAAAAATCGAAGGGGATTAGAGTCATCTTTAGCTTTTTCTTCACTCTTAAAAATTGAAAAAGAAAAGTTGTGTCAAAGCATCATTAAAATTTACTAAATTTGGAATAATATCCTTGTTCCTTTGTTGATCTTAGGTTGAGATAATGGATTCCACCAATCAAGGAATCCCTCTTGAGGGGAATCCTAGTCCATTTTCTTCTTGTGGAAATATTGGTGCTCCGTATATGGCCACATTGTCCCTTCTAGGAATCACAATTGGTTTGCCGGTCTGACTTTTCTCAACCTTTGTCATTCAAAATACCATGATTCCTTAGCAATCGAATTAGCAACCAGTCAATACTGAAGTTGACCCTTCACCTTCTTCTTCATTTGTTTCTCCTTCCCCTTCTTCCTCTTTGCTTGGTGAAAATAGTGATGCTAGTAACCGGGTGACTGAGAAGAAGAAGAAAGGGAAAGAGAAGAAGAAGAAGTCAATTAAGCAAGGGGGCAACCATGCAACATCTAGTGAAAACCCACACACTGAGCTTTCCAAACCCAGACACCCATGCATAATTTGCAAAGGAGACCATTTTCATCGACAATTTCCGTGCATTCCTCGGACCTTGAGAGAATGGTCCCCCTGTTCGCACCATCCGGTGTCATCAAACTCTGGTGATCATTTTGACAGCACACCATCAACTAGTAATAGTGAAGTTCACGGACAGAAAAGAAAGGTCAAAACTCCATGTAAGCTATGTCCAGGGGACCATACCCTTCCCCGTTGTCCCTTTTTGGATGAGGCCAAGAGAATCTTGCATAACCATCTTGCTTCACCGCAGCGACTTCCAACTAGATACAAGAAACTCTCACCATGTCCTTTACTAGTTGAAAATCTGACTGACATAACTCAATTGTCGGTCGAAACACATATCGTTGAGGGTGAATCTTCTAAGTCCATACCTGACCAAAGTTAGCAGGTCGAGATGGCAGTTGACCCAGTTTTACCTTCAGAAGGTCCACCTTCAGATGATACCATCCCAAAGAGAATGAGAATGATATTGTTCAAATTCTTTTTATTACTTCAAAGTCCAATGAACTCAAGGGAAATCCACTTGTTCCTTCACAACAAGAAGAGAATCCCCCAGTTCCTGCTAGTCAAGGGGTTATTTCAACTGTTTATTGGGTACCCCCTCCAAGTAGTCTAGTTACTTCCTTCGATTGGAATCAGCTAGAAAGATCCCACCTTCCTTCTAATGTACCATTCCAAATCATAGTACAAGTTTACAAAATTATCATGTCTAGCACTATCATAGATGAAGGGGCATCAATGAGTATCCTTTCCTTAACTGCTTGGAAAGCACTTGGTTCACCATCGCTTATGCCTGTTACACAAAATTTGTTAGGCTTTAACAAAGGAACCAATCGACCATTAGGGATCCTTCCTAAGTTACCGATAACTTTGAGAAGGAAAACTATTCACTTGAACGTGATGGTAGTCCAAGGACCGTTAGATTACAATATACTCCTTGAGCGTGACTATGTTTACAACATGGAAGCTATTGTCTCAACACTCTTTTGAGTGATGTGTTTCCCTCATGAAAGCATAATTGTCACTGTTGACCAGTTTTCATTTCTCAGTTCAAGCACAACTTCAAGTCAAACATCATCCCTAAATGATCCTTTTGCTTCAAGAATGTCTCTTCAACCTTCATTCCATCCACCTAATTACCGAAAGTAGTCTGGTGAATGTAACGAAGCTTAGGGGGCATGCACCCTTGTCTGCTTTGGTGGACGAACCCAGCTGAAAAGATAGGTTTCCCTATAAGTTATGTGATTGGAAGTGTTATCTCACAACATTCACGTTTGTCTATTTGATGGAAAAAGGCAAGGAAGTATTTTGTCTAACCACTGACAAAAAGAACCCTGCTTAACCATAGTGATTTCCATATGGTTACTCGAGACTCTCCTTTTCTGGATGCCTGGGGGCATGCAAACCTTTTTATGCAAACTAAAAACAACAAATTTCATTTTTTTTAGATTTTTAGCTTCTTAGTTTTTTAGCTTTTTAGCTTTTTAACTTTAAACTTCTTAGGTTAGGTGATTTTTCCAACACACCATTCAACTTTGTCTGCTCTGTGGACAAAGCAAAGGAAGTGTTTTGTCTAAACTGTTGATGAAACCGTCCTACCTAACCTCAGCAGTTCCTTAGCTTTTTAGTTTTTTCTAGATTTTTAGCTTTTTAGTTTTGTTGTTTCTAGCTCACATAAAAAGAAATTGAGCATATGTTATCCCACTATTCAAGCTCATTAAAAAAATGAACTAGGCTATGAGCAATGTTATCACATGGTTCAAGATCATTAAAAAATAAACCTACCTATGAGCAATGTTATCGCATGGTTCAAGCTTGTTAAAAAATAAACCTACCACTGACCAATGTTAACGCAAGGTTCAAGCTCATTAAAAAATAAACCCACTACTGAGCATATGTTCCTCCAGAGTTCAAGCTCGTTAAAAAATGAGCCCACTTTTGGTAAATAACCTTTTTGATTGCCATAATATCAGCCTTTTGAGCCTTGGTTGTGTTCTTGCCATCACCTCCATTCTTTTGGCCAATCATATGCATCCACTTGATTGTTTACCTTTTGAGGAACCGTTGCGATGAGTGGTCCTGTTAGCCACCCTCTTCACATCATCAAGTTTTGAGAAGTTCCAAGCTTACCCGGAACCAATTTCTACCCTAAACACCACTCATTTCTCAAAAAATGAGTCTACTTTAAACTCTTTTTAGACTCGTTAAATATGAAAATATTGTCAAGCTATTGGCCTCTCCAGCTCGCTAAAGTGATTGGAAGCGCCATCCCTCCTGTATATTTTAATCTTTCTTGAACCTGAGGGATTATCTAATGAAAAGTTTGAGTGCTTGTCTTTTTGGTTCGCTAAAGTTATCAAAAAATCATCCCTTTCGTATTATTTTATCCTTTTTCAAAATTAAAGGATTATGCTACGAAAAAGAACTACTGGAGTTTCATTTTTGTCCCTTTTCAAACTCTCTAAACATGAAAAGGATCGAGTTATCCTTGTGGACCATACTAATTGCTCCACTATCAGGGTGTGATGCATACTGACTCCTACACTAGCCAAGTGTGATGCATACTAAAGAGGCCTTCTTTGGGGTGCGATGAGCGAGAATGGAAAAATGTCTGAGACAGTTTGCTAAGTGGATGCTCATGGAATCTTCTAGAAACTTCTCCTATGACACTTTCCTCTCTGAATTCACCCAGGGATGAATGAGAGATCCAAGAAATCTCCAAGTGGAACCAAGAAAAACAAGTGGAATGACACTAATCAAAAACACATAGATGACTCACACCTTTGCAGACATCTATAAATGAACCCCTCATCTGAGAGATCTGGAGGCTGGAATTTTGTAATTTGTAAGGAAGTGCTGATAGATTGTCTTTGAGAAGGAACATTGTATTGTTGGGTGATCTTTCTTTTCATGAGGTGAAGAGGGCTTTGATATTGGGAGGATGATGCTGGATTAGACAGTTGGGTTGTAATTTTCCCTTCTACTTTAATAAATTTCTTTGAGTTTTCCTCCATACAATCGTGTATTTGTGAATGTTGTTATTTGTAAATGCCATTGTATGTTCATTGTATTTCTGATTCTACAATGGTTATGATATAATAGATCGAGATGCTTTTCTGGTGTTTTGTTACTTTGTCTCTACAGGTATTCTCTAAGTAGGATAAGTAGGAAAGGAGTTGTAAGCTCTATCGAGGGGGAGAGAGTTCAAGCAAGGAGTCAAGCGGAAGATCCAGGTTGGTTCCTTTGCCTCTCTCTTATCTATCATACATATAGGAAATCCCAAATCGCTTTGATTGTTTGTTTCTAAGATAGCTTCCAATCCTAAAGGGCTAGCAGATTGAAAAGACACTAGTTTTCCCAGAAACATGTGGGAGATCTAAATCTAGAGGGAAATTTAAATCTCTAGGAAAACCTATAAAGGTGGTGTGTTGGAAATGTAGAAAGGAAGGGCACTACAAAAGGGACTGTAAATCTAAAGCTCCAGACAAAGGAAAGGGATTTGATGATGCTCCTTCTACGAAGGTGAAAACCACCTCGGATGAAGGTGTGGATGTGTACTTGGCTTCTTCAAGTACACATGTTGATCATGAGGCATGGTTTATTGACTCAGGTGCATCTTTTCACTTCACTCCCCATAGAGAGTGGTTCTGCTAGTATGAGAAATATGATGGTGGTGATGTCTTCTTATGGGATGACAGGAAGGCTAAAATCGTTGGTCACTGAAAAGTAAAGTTGAAGTTGCAAGGTGGAAGGATTAGAACATTTCCGAGTGTTATGCATATTCCTACATTGGCTAGAAATCTGATTTTTGTAAGCAAGTTGGATGATGCGGGTGTAAAAACAGTGTTCGAGAAAGATACCTGCAAGATGGTTTGGGGTGCACTGGTATTAATGTGGGGAGTTCAGATTGGAACTCTGTACAAGCTGCAAGGTAGCACTATTATTGATGGGTGCAACAGTTCTATGGTTCCTGAAAGTGGAGCAGAAAATCTAGTGGTCTCTATAGAAAAGAGCATGCTATGGCATCAAAGGCTTGGACAAACTAGAAAGAAGGGCCTTCAAATACTTCATGGTAAAGGTATGGTAGAAGGTATGACTAATAGCTCTCCGGATTTTGATTTTTGTGAAAATTATGTAAATGGGAAGCAAAATTGTGTGAGTTTCACCTCCAATGGTAAGAGGGTGAAACAAATATTAGAGCTTGTGCACAGTGATGTGTTTGGACCTGTGAAGGTTCCATCATACTATGTATCATTTATAGATGACTTCTCAAGGAATACATGGATATATTTCCTTAAGAAGAAATTTGAAGTCTTTGACAGGCTTAAAGAATTTAAGGCTCTAGTGGAAAACTAGACAGAGGAACATAAAGGTGCTGAGGACAGATAAAGGTGGAGATTTTTGCAGCAAGGAATTTGAAGAATTCTGTAAGAAGTGTGGTATAGCATGACAGAAGACTACTCCATACATACTTGAGAAAATGGAGTTGCAGAAAGAATGAACAAGGAATTAATGGAAAAGGCAAGAAGCATGCTTAGTGGTGCTGGGTTAGGATATGAATTCTAGGCAGAGGTGGTCGAGACAGAACGCTACCTAGTCAACAAATCACCTTCATCAGCATTGGAAAATAAGACTCTACAAGAGGTATGGACTGGTAAGAAACCCTCTCCTTCACATCTGAGCATATTTGGATGTGATGCATATGTACATGTTCCAAAGGAGAAAAGAACAAAGTTGGATAGTAAATCTGAAAAGTGCATCTTTATTGGGTATACGAATGGTTTAAAGGGTTATAAGTTTTGGAACCCAGTAACCAGGAAGGTTGTGTACAGCCAAGATGTGGTGTTCAGAGAGGTTAAAAATGTTATTAAACATGAATTCCCATCAAAGGAACCTGAAAAGATAGAGTTTGAGCTAAAGGAGGAAGAATCAGACTCTACAACAGAAGAGGAATCAGAAGATGAAGAGCCACAAACTTTGGTTGTGAGAAGATCAATTTGAGAAAGAAGGTAGCCAGAAAGGTATAGTCCATATGCTTCTGTTCAAATTTTTCTTTATCTATCACTGATGATGGTCCCAAAACTATGAAGGAAGCAATAGACTCAGAGGATGGAAAACTATGGAAAGAGGCAATGGTTGAGGAAATGGCATCTTTGCACAAAAATGAGGCTTGGGATCTGGTGGAGTTGCCAGCTGGAACGAAACCCATTAGTAGCAAATGGGTGTTCAAGAATAAGACAAATTTAGAAGGAAAGGTGGAGAAATACAAAGCTTAGCTGGTAGAAAAAGGTTATTCCTAGGTGTCGGGAGTTGATTTTGGTGATATTTTTCTCCTGTTTCCAAGGTAGCTTCTATTATATTACTTTTATCTGTTGCTGATGCTTTTGATTTTGAGGTAGAACAGATGGATGTGAAGACAACATTTCTTCATAGGGATTTGGAAGAGGAGATCTACATGAAACAACCTGAAGGTTTTGTGGTGAAGGGTAAGAAAGAACTGGTATGCAAGTTAATGAAGTCTTTGTATGGGTTAAAACAGTCACCAAAGATGTGGTATCAAAAATTTGATACATTTATAAAAACTTGGCTTCACCAAAAGCAAAGAACATCACTTTGTGTATTTTAAATTAATTGGTGACCATGTTATTTATTTTGTCTTATATGTGGATGATATGTTGTTGGTTGGAAATGAAAAAGAAATTATCTAGGATCTGAAGACCTAATTATCCTCCAAATTTGACATGAAATATCTTCATGTTGAATCTATATTTTGGGCATGAAAATTGAAAGAGATCTGGCAAAGAGGAAGCTCTAGTTAAACCATAGGAAGTATGTCGAGACAATATTGCAGAGGTTTAATATGTAGGATAGTAAACCGATGAAGGTTCCTATTCCTGTAGGTGTAAAGTTATCTGTCGAACAATGTCTCAAGACACAAGAAGAGGAATATGACATGTCGTGTGTTTCATATGCAAGTAAAGTCAGTAGTCTAATGTATGTGATGGTTTGTAATAGACCAGACATTGCACATGCAGTGGGAGTATTGAGCATGTTTATGTCAAAACCAGGGAAGGAGCATTGGACAACAGTGAAGTGGGTTTTCAGGTATTTGTGTGTCATTAGTAATTATGGTTTGTGCTATCAAGGAAAACCAGGATTGGAAGGAGTTTTGGATATTCGTGGCTTTGTTGATGCAAACTGGGATGGAGATCTGGATCAGAGAAGATCTACAAGTGGGTATGTGTTTAACCTATTTGGAGGTTCAGTCAATTGGATGAGTAAGAAATAGTCTGTAGTGGAACTATCAACTACAAAGGCGGAATACATGGTGTTGGGTTGTGTTATATTCTTTCCATGTAGTTAATAGGGGGTTTGAAGGGCACCCGTAACCCCACTTTATGGGGTCTGGGGAAGCGCCTCGGAAAATTTTGGTTTTTGACCCTATGTTAGGTTGGGTGGACCCACCTATGGTTTTGTGAATGATTTTTGCACATGTTTTTTGGACGTGATGGTTTTCGGTCCATGATATTAGACGCGATGGTTTTTGGTCCATGGTATTGGACGCGATGATTTTTTGGTCCATGGTATTGGATGCTTCGACATGTATACATATGTATTGTAACATTGCAAGGAACATAATGAAAAATCAAGCTGGTAGTCCTGGTTTTTGGATTCAGTGGGAAAATCTCTGTGTATATGTGTTTTATGTGTTATGCTCTCACATTGTTTATTTTTCTGTGTTTTAGAATTTGTATGCAGGTAATTTCTATACAGGGTTAAAACCTACATTTGGTTTCAGAGCTTTTTTTGGTTTCAAGGGACGCCTTTGTTGCTGAGGGGTTTTGCTCGAGCCTGTGGTAGACCCTGTTTAGTGGGAGATCTGTGAGATTGATTTTGGTGGTGAAAGAAGATGGTGAGCAGTGGAAAGATAGAGATCGAGAAATTTAATGGTCAGATTTTTGAGTTGTGGAAACTCAAGATGGAGGATCTGTTGGTGGATAAAGACCAGTGGATCGTGGTAGATCCGGGTAAGTAACCACGGGAGTGTCCGATGAAGAATGGAAAAAGTTGATTAGAGGCAAAGAGCACAATACGCTTGTGTGTCTCAGATTCAATATTGTTGAATGTATTAGGGGAAGCTACGACGAAGGCTTTGTGGGACAAGTTAGGGACTTTGTACCAATCTAAGTCTTTGGTGAATAAACTATTCCTGCGGAAAAGGCTGTATAACTTGAGGATGAAAGATGGAGACTTGGTGATAGAGCATTTGAATGCATTTAACACTGTGGTAAGTTAGCTAGCATCTGTTGATATTAAAATTTTAGATCAAGATAAGTGCATCAGTTTGTTGTGTTCTCTACCAAATTCGTGGGATATTCTGGTTATTGCAATAGGTAACAATGCATCTGCTTTGCATTTTGATGAAATAGTCTCATCCTTGCTGATAGAGGAGATGACATAGAAAAATATGGAGAGCCAAAATGGTGATGCCTTATCTGTATGAGGGCAGACCCAAAACAAAAACAAAAATAAGTCATCGAGTGGGAGATCTAAATCTCTAGGAAAACCTATAAAGGTGGTGTGCTGGAAATGTGGAAAGGAAGGGCACTACAAAAGGGACTGTAAATCTAGAGCTCCTGACAAAGGAAAGGGATCTGATGAGGCTCCTTCTGCAGAGGCGAAAACCACTCCAGATGAAGGTCGGGATGTGTACTTGGCTTCTTCAAGTACAGATGTAGATTATGAGGCATGGTTGATTGACTCAAGTGCATCCTTTCACTTCACTCCCCATAGAGAGTGGTTCTGTGAGTATGAGAAATATGATGGTGGTGATGTCTTCTTGGGGGATTTTAGGGAGGCTAGAACCATTGGTCACGGAAAAGTAAAGTTGAAGTTGCAAGGTAGAAGGGTTAGAATGCTTCCAGGTGTTCTACATATTCCTACATTAGCCAGAAAATCTAATTTATGTTAGCAAGCTAGATGATGCAGGTGTAAAAATAATGTTCGAGAAGGATACCTGCAAGATGGTTCAGGGAGCACTGGTATTGATGCGGAGAATTTGGATTGGAACTCTGTACAAGCTGCAAGGTAACACTGTTATTGATGGGTGTAATAGTTCTATGGTTCCTGAAAGTGGAGCAGAAAATATAGTGTTTTGTGGAGAGAAGACCATGTTGTGGCATCAATGGCTTGGACATATTGGAGAAAAGGGCCTTCAGATACTTCATGGTAAATATATGATAGAAGGTATGAGTAATAGCTTTCTGGATTTTGATTTCTATGAAAATTATGTATATGGGAAGCAGAATTGGGTGAGTTTCCCCTTTGGAAGTAAGAGGGCGAAATAAATATTAGAACTTGTGCATAGTGATGTGTTTGAACCTGTGAAAGTTCCATCACTGGGTAAGTTTGTGTACTATTTATCATTTATAGATGACTTCTCAAGGAATACATGAATATATTTCCTTAAGAAGAAATCTGAAGTCTTTGATTGGTTCAAAGAATTTAAGGCTCTAGTGGAAAACCAGACAAAGAAGAAGATAAAGGTGCTAAGGATAGATAACGGTGGAGAGTTTTGCGGTAAGGAATTTGAAGAATTCTGTAAGAAGTGTGGTATAGCACAGCAGAAGACTACTCCATATACACCTCAAAAAAATGGAGTTGTAGAAAGAATGAATAAGATGTTGATGGAAAGGGAAAGAAGCATGCTCAGTGGTGCCAAGTTAGGACAGGAATTTTGGGCAGAGGCGGTGGATACTACATGTTACCTGGTCAACAGGTCACCTTCATCAGCGTTTGAGGATAAGACTCCACAAGAGGTATGTACTGGTAAGAAACCCTCTCTTTCACATCTGAGAATATTTGGATGTGATGCATATGTACATGTTCCAAAGGAGAAATGAACCAAGATGGATAGTAAATCTGAAAAGTGCATCTTTATTGGGTATAAGGATGGTTTAAAGGGTTATAAGCTTTGGAACCTATTATCACTCAGATTTTCCCAGAATTTGTAAGAAAGGGAAAGGGGTATAAGGTAACCACAAACCAGCTTTTAGATACAAAATCTAGCCAATCTATATCCAGAGGGGGCTCTCTCTTTAAGTTTTAGCTTTGTTTTGAAAGATATTAGGCTAGTTATGAAGTTTAGGAGTTTTGTTTGAGTTTGGGTGGTGAGATTCAATAGCAGAGGGGTAGGACTGACTATTTTAGGCCAATGGGCTAATGGAGTCAAAGAAAATGGCTTAACTGGATTAGGTTTCTTAACAAAGGATGGTTTTACAGAGCAAGATGGTCAAACAAGGAACAAATAAAGACTTGGAATAAATGGAATAGTTTCAAAATGGGTGAAGGGCAGTTAAGAATCCTTCAACCTTTTGAAAAGGGAACTTGAATGATTACTAGTAAAGAGCAGTTAAGTATTCTTTAATAAATAATCAAAGTGAACGGACTAGAAAACATGAGAAATTAAGATTACACTATTTATTCTAATTCAGAAGAAAACATAGAGAATAATAACGATTGAAAACAGAGTGCAATCAAGCATATTCCGAATTACTCTTTTTTGTTTATCATTCAGATATGAAACATAGATGATATAAGAAACAAATAAAACTTTAAAACACAAGGTATAGAGGACTTATTGGTTCAGTGTTTGATTCGAGAAATTTGTGGAAAGTCCTTTGCATCAATTCTTTATTCAGCAAGCCATACAAAAGTTGGTCTAACAGCACTTTATTCCAAAATAATCAATATTACAGTAATGTATATGAATACACCATTAATACTCCAATTAAGAGAGTATTTATACAAAAAAAATTACAAAATATATCTCATAACAGAGTGAGATATATTCTAGGATGACTAAGAATAAGTTACAAGAAAATAGAGACAACTAGTTTTGAAGATAGGAGAAAGGTAAACTGATGTTGTGTTGTTCCTATTCTTGCTGAGTGTGCTGGAGGCAGGCCTTATGATTTGGCTTGCTACTGTCTTCTTTAGTAACTCTGTGTTGGCTACCCTATTTTGGCTGATACTCTTTACCTGTTTTAATTTTGAAACTTGTAGTTTCATGTCTTCCATTGACTTTATTAGTTCCTCCGTGCTCAAATTGGCACTACTGCCCTGTGTTGTTCCTGTTGTTGTTGTACTTATGACCACCTCTGTTGTGGCTACTGGGAAGTTTGGTGCTAATACTGTCCCAAGTGTAGAAGGGACTGCGGTTGAGACTATTGGTATTACATCAGGAGGCTGAGAGGTCGAATCTCCCTACTTGTCCTTCAGTGCTTCTTTTAATGCCTGCTCTGTTTCATTCAATCTTTCATTGAGTTTCAAGAGTAGATCCATCATCTCTTCATCAAATTTTTGTTTTATAACCTCAACAATCTGTGGATGCCTTGAAGGAGGTAGCTTTAACTATTTCCTTAGGGCAGCAATGTCTTTTTCTTTCTTCTTGATCAATGCTTCTACCCTTTCACATCTTTGGGATCATGTCCCATTCCAATGATGATTTCTTCTAATCACTTTATTCTGTTATCTTTGGCCAGGGAGTAGGCTTTTTCCAAGTGTAGTTGGGCAGTTGTATTATCCAAATAATTTTGTAGCCTGTGGACCATCATTTCTTTACCAATCAATGTTGAATAGACCATTTCTCCAGTTTGCTTGTGCAGTTCAATCTGATCCAAAGGATGAATATCCTTTGCCAATACCTCCAAGTTTGTTCTGAGATAATCTGTTGCTGATTGAGGTGGTTGTACCTTTGGCTTGAAGTAGCTCATTATCATCTTTCCCTCTTTAATGTCATAGGCTGACATTAGTCTTTACTGATTCGTGGGGGCCATTTTTAAGTATTGATTGTAAATTTGAAGCCTTAATGGATCATTCCTGGCTTTTATTTTTGTGAATGTATTCTTGATATCTGAGGCCTCTTTACCTGGTGTCCTGAGGGATGATATTTCTGCACTATGTTGTCTTTCTAGCTCTTTCCTTTGTGAGCTAGTGGATGTTCCTCCCAATGGGAAAGTTTGCTAGCTAACTGCTCTTTCTTCTCTTTGACTATGTATAGTTTCTTCAACTATTTCCTCTTCTGAAAGAGGGTTCAGTCTTTGCCTTTTTGTCCCAAGCTGTCTTGGAGGTCCACTGGTAGGGGTAGTAGTTTCCCTGTCCCTCTTTTTATTTCTTTCCTCATTTAGATGAGTTTGCAAAATTGGAGTTTTTGCTACATTGGTTTGAGCTGGAGGAGTTGACATTTGACCCTATTCTTTGGAAATTTCAGGCTGATTTGACATTGTAGGCTTTTTTGTGGTCTCTACTTCCTTTCCTTTAGATGTTCCTATGGTTGGTATGTTGATTTCCTGTGAAGGTTGTTGACAGGTTCCAGCAATGGATGTACTATTTCCTAACTTTTGAGATAGCTTGAATGGTACCTGCCCAAAAGAATATAGGTCAAGGGTTTTCTCAAGATCTCTCATAACATTCTCAAAATTGACCTATTCACTATCATTTTCTACTAAGGTCCCTTATATCCATTCATCCAAGTTTGCAAACTGCTCAATCTCTGGGATCCTATGGTGAATATATGGGGACAACCTGTTCTTCATTCTTCTGTGACATATAAATCTGTTAGGGTCATATGGTACCCACCTACAACTCTTTCATAATCTAAGGTGATCTTCTAAAAATTTTTCAGCTTCTTTCCATGCATCCCTAGTGTTGCAGACAAAAGGGTTTTGCTGATTCTTAATTCTGAGCTGAGCTTTCATCTTGGCATTACAAAAATGGACTAAATATGCATTTATCATTTTCCTGAAATACTCCAATGCAAATAGTCTCATTGGAACATACTTTGGTAGCTTAAAAGGGCAGAGTTCACACCCATATATCCTGATTTCTATATGGATCTTATATAGGTACCAATCACCTATCATTTACTGCTTAGAGAGCTGGAGAATTTTCTTCATATCACCATTGATCCTAGGAGGGAAAACTCTTATCAACAGTGGTTGTTGGATGGACAAACAGGTTAATGAACTCACTATAGGTGTACGAAGACTCAATGGAGTTATGAAAGATAGGAGTCCAAAAGATAACGGACCTTGGATTTCCTTTAGTGTCAAGTTTCTTAATAGGGAAAGAGAAGTTGTCTGACTGATAATACAACATGAGATGATATATGAAAGTGGTGTATTTGAAGACTCCTTCATTTTCCAAGTTCAGGAATTGGTCATGAATTTTATTGGAAATATAGGAGGCATAGTCATATTTGACAACAGGGAGATGTCTTGGAGTAAAGATTGATAATAACACGAGGGTTATATCATCAACATATTCACTAGAGTTAAATCCCATAATCAGAGATATCATATCAACAATGAGTCTTCCAGTTTTTGTGAAGCAAGTCTGCAGATAAGGAAGTGGACCTTTGGGCTGGTGCTTTGGTAACATGAAGGTCTAACCGATGTGACTCACTTCTGATTGGGACAATTGAGATGCTTTTTCAAGTAAATATCCCATGGAAATAGGAGTGAGGCTGATTGGAGTGGAATTGCAACATTTCATTGATGGATTGAGTAGTTATGGAAAAAAGACTGTTTGGCTTGAGGACATAATAGTTTTACGATTAGAATCATAATTGGCATAGCATTGATGAATTATATCTAGAAAAACATGGACTGAGGGGAGGAAATACATGGGAAGGTTAGATTCCCATAGTCCAAAGATATTAGACCCATTCAGATAACTATCTCTGGCTTGGCAGAAGACCTGAAGATGGTTTTTATCACCAGATAAGTCTTTTATCTGAAAATCTTTATCGGCCAGAGGCAGATAGTCTAAGTCTTTTTGAGGAGTGCTCATGGGGGTGACATTCAGGGCTATAGGGGCTTCCATTTTTTGTTCTTGTGGATTCAAAAAATGTAATTAGGGTTTTCTATGAAAAATAGGCAAAACAGCAAGTTTGGGAACTTATATGGCAAACATAGACTGGACTAGAACTGAATTTGGCCCTTTCTTGTAGAATTTTTAGTAGAAAACAAAAAATTATAGGGTTTAGTGAAAATTGGATAAATACCTGTAATGGGGAAGTGAACAGTACAATGGCAGGTTGGATAACCGGTCCTGGGCTGAGTTACTGCAAGTTTCTTGATCAGGTGGCGGTTGGAAAGCTTTAGCGGTTGACTGGGACGTCGCTTTGCATGGGAACACAATTGCAGCATATAACAGTGAAATTGACGTTTGTTCATTTTATTTAACAAAGTCAAGGCTGACAGGGTTTTTTATTTATCAGGCGTATGACGTAAGCGGGAAAAGACATTTTTTCTCGCATGCAGAGGGTGGTGAGCGATACGAGATCATACCGCTTTTGGAGTTAGGTGGTATTCGACTCGAGGCTAGCGATTCCATGGATTGCCTGACGCATGCCAGAGGTACGGTTTGAAAACTGCCTGGTGATCATGCTTTAAAGCGTGGTCACTAGGGGAGCCATGATATTAATGTCAATCGTTGGATGATGGGGGCAGGGTCAAACGGTGGACGGGAAGTGGAGAACGACGGAATTTTAACTGCAGCGGGCCCGATTTAATTAACAAGTTAATAAATCATATCGGGGTGATTGTGAATGGAGGGGAGGTTCTTAATTAACCTTAGGGGTTAATTAATCCCATTTTGCGGAGTGGAGAAATTAGGTTATTAATGAATCTCAGATTAATCCATTAATCCCTTTTTAACTATGTTTATGGTTATAATTAACCGGAGCAGGGTATATAATAATTTGGGGTTTTTAGTATATAATTAAATAATACGGGAAAGGGTAAATAAGGTGGGATTTATATAATATAAGTGAAAACTTAATATGATGATGAAATGAAAGCGCTAAGTTAAAAAATTTCGGGTATACATTTAAACTTAGGCTTAAGATGGAAAAAGGGGATTTTTAGGTGATATTGTGTATTGTTCCTAAATAAAATAGGGTTTTACTTAGGAAAAGACTTTATGAAATCAAATGAATGGTTTATGGATGATTCTAAGTACTTAGGCTTTTTAAATTATTGGGCTGAGGGTCCGGTCCCTCCAGAAGTCAGAGGAATGCTCTGAGCCCCTCCAATTTCGCAAATGCCTTAGTGCTTAGGGGAAATTAGTGAATAATTAGGGAAGATGGAAAGGGGAATTAATCATTGTGACTTTGCTTTGCTTATGATGTATTCAATGTGATGCATACCTTGGCATTTCAATAAAAAATGAAAGATTAACACATTTAGAGACATTATTCATCACATGTATTATTCTGCAACACCATTTATCTACCCTGCCTACTTTAACCTAGCATTTTTTCCTTCTTTATTTGGGTGCACTTAGACTGACAAACCCTTATCAAATCTTTCTTTTCTTTTACATGGCAAGCCTACCTAAGTCTGCACTTATTACATCCTAGGGCTTAGATTACACTGTTGAGATCCCTTTTAATTACTCTACATATTTACTTATCTGCCAAGATTACACTGTTTGGTCAGATATTTATTTTCTATTTCTATAACATGAAATTGAAAAATGAATTAGCCAAGTTTGAACAGTTTGACTATTCATGAATTGTGGCATAAGTAACAAGCTGCACACAATTGTTTATTACAGAAAATGAAAAAGTAGTGGCATTTAGAGTTGCACACTTTCCTGGTCTATTTTTGTTTGGGGTTCATTTCTTCTCATTTTTAGACCATTTTTATTCTTTTTACCCTTTTATTTTTCTTTTAGGGTATACCCTCTTTACATTTTTTAAATTTTTTTGCTTTTTTTGAAAATATGGAAAACATTTGCAACAAGAAAAGGTATGAACATATTACATAACTTATCAAGTCAATCATGACATATGACACCTATTGGTATAGGAGCATAACACTGGCTCCACTTGAGGATGGATTTTCTTGGTGAAAAGTAAAGAACAGTAGAGAAGATGACCTTTGAATGACTTTGATTGTATTCTGCAATCTTCTTCTACTTGTTGCTTTATTGTATGTATGACAGTGACACTTCTGAAGCTTAGGGCCTTCTCTTTGGGCTTCAACTCCAACAAGTTACTATCCAATCCAAATTGTGACATTACCAAAGATATAGTATGTACATGTTAAAGTAAGAATATATTAAAAATTTGTATCAAAGTAATGTTTCAAGGTTCGACCATTAACTGGCCCTTCTTCTGTTTCTGTGCCATCCAAGGTCTTCAGATAGTAAGTATTGTTTCCTTGTAAGGCATGGATAATAAAAGGTCCTTTCCATAGGAAGTCAAACTTCCCATGTTTTCCCTTATCCTCTCTCTTGGAATCCCATCTTAAAACTTTGTCTCTAAGGTACAAATCCCTTGCCTTGGTTCTTTTATCAAACATTTTCTTAAGCTTTTCCTGCAAAACTTGGGATCTTTGATATACCTCCTGTTACCAGGAATAGTGTCCACTCGGATGCTGCTATTCTCACTAAGACTGGTAGCTATCTTAGAAACAAACAAGTAAAGTCTACTTTCGTTTTCCTTTATGAAAATAGACGAGAGGGGAACCAAGGAGACCAACCTTAGTCTTGCGTTTGATTTCCTTGTTTGATTCCTCTCTTTCTTGATAGAGCTTCGCCGCTTCTTCTTCATCTGCCTAGCTTCAAAGAGCACCTGTGGAATCACAACATAATACTATCGAAGAAAAAAGATCTATATTCATAAATAACACAGGACCAAATGTGCGTTAACCATACAAATGCATATATAAGAAAAAATACAAGAATATGGAGGAAAACTTGAATAGATTTATTAAGATGAAAAGTAGCAAGAGGATTACAACCATATGTTTTGACCCAGCATCATCCTCCATCTAGAAATCCCTTCTTCACCTCAAGTAAAGCTTAGATCACCCATCACTATTTATATACACCAGAAAACCAACAACACTTCTCTATAAGATACAAAATTCCGGCCCCTGGATCTCTGTGATGAGGGATCCATATATAGATGATTGAAGGGAGGTGAGCCATCTTCTGGGGTCTTGATTAGTGTCCTCTCTCTGATAGTTCCTGCTTCCACTTGGAGAATGGTGATCTCTTACTCATCCCTAGTCGAAAACAGAGAGGCAAGTGTCAGAGGGGAAGCTTCTGGAATATTCCATGATCTTCCACCTCGCATTTTGTCCCTGCCATTTGTCCATTCCCAACCATCGCACCCTACAGAGGAGCCATT
>APFE031317474.1:95809-107352 GCA_000404065.3 Pinus taeda | reverse complement strand
CTGGAATGATTGTGCTTTGGGAACTGTAGTTCTGCTCTGGTGTGAGTTAAATGTGCAATAATTATGATTTGAGGGCTTCGAGTGGCTTCGCCCTCTTTCTTTGAATCTGCTAGAAGGTATTAAATGTTCTCCTGCTTCGGGCCGCTGCTCAAGATTTTCACTGATACTCTTTGCCGCTACATTGATGGCTTCCACCGTCTACTGATACTCTTTGACACGCTTGATACCTAATGATTTGATCTGATACACTTTAAACTCTGTCATTGATCTGCTGCTGTCTTTAAACTAGATCAATTGGCATGATCTGGCGATTTTCGGGCTTTTTCGGCGCATAACGGGCTAAGGAATCAAAATATTCCCCAAAGATTCCCCGAAATGGCCTATTTCTCGTAGCGATGCGCTTCGCGCTAATGGCGCATCGAAAACTGCCTCTGTTTCTTGTTCTGGAGCTCCAAAGTGCGATTTCTCTTCCTGCACGAAGTTTCGGCTTTTTGGTTGCTGACGTCGGCTGTACGGCGGATGACGTCAGCTTGCGGTGGGTCCCTGGTATAGAATGTGGCATGGTGAGTTGCTGACACTGAAGGTGATGCGATGAACTAGCTCCGATGCGATCGCAATATCGCATCGACGGGGAACGGAAGGGTGGTTCAATTGGACATTTGGCGCTTGCGACCGCCGACCGCCGATATCGCAATATCGCGTCGGGTGGTGATGGATGGGTCATAACTTGTATGGAGAGAAAACTGCAATCTTGCGATGCGATCTGGCTTTTAAGGGTCTGCGGAGTGTTAAGGAAGTCGGCAAGGGGTTTGTTTTTGGCGGAAAGAGTGAGTAAGTGGGTGTGAAAGGCATTTGAGGTTTTGGAAGGAGTCCGATTACCTCAGAGGGATTTTATACTCTGGAAGGAGTCCATTGTATCTGGAAGATGGTATGAAGGTTGAGGGTTCTTGCTAAGTTTCAGGTAAACTGAGCAATTCCTGGGGGTATTTATGGTTATTTTTCAACCAGGGGGAGGGATATTTACATAGGGGATGATTTACATAGTATTAGTAAGGGGATGGGAAAATATAGGGAGCTAAATAATAATGTTAGTGGTTAATATGGAGAGGGTAAGAAAGCGCTAAGTTTAGGAAACCTTAGGCTATTACAAGGGGAATAAAACCATTATACAGAGAGAGTATGGAACAACTTTGAGTAAAGCAGATCTTTACCCAAGCAAATGGTATGAACATGATGGAACTTAAGAGGTATCAAGCAGATCTTGACCTCTTTTGGGGAAGTTAGTTAATGATTGGGGGGAAAGTGGAGAAGGGGAGTTAGTTATACCTCTTTTGAGCTTCTCGCATAAAACTGCCTACTGATTGAGTCCTAAGTAAAGATGGTGCCTGGAAATCTGGAACTGATCAGCAATTAGGATTCAACAACCTCAGAACTACCTACCCAGCCTACTTACCTAGCAATTTTTCTTCTTTTGATTTAGGTGCACTTAGACTTGCAAACCCATCATTCCATTTTTCTTTTGATGCTTTCCTATCTGCATACTACCCTTATTTCTTCCAAGGGCCCAGATTAAGCTGTTGGGCTCCTCTAATTCTCTACCTATCTAAGAATCTTCCAAGATTAAACTGTTTGGACAGATTTACATTCTCTATATTCTAAAACAGAAATTTAAACCTGGGGAGACCAAGATTAAACTGTTTGGACCTCCCTTTAACTGAAAATTGGCGATACCGAAATATATTTTCAAAAATTGGAAGGCAATTAAAAGAACTCTGAGTGGCCTTCTTCGTTTGGAGACTGTTAAGAAAATATGGAGCATTGCAACATGCAAAGTATGACATATTTGGCCTGTAAAAATATCAATCATGAAATATGAGTAACCTGCTGCAGCAGGAGGCTAACATAAACTATCTTCTGAAGGTTCTTCCACGTTTCCTTTGGAAGGAATAGAAGTGGAAAGTTGTCTATTATTGGGTTGATTATGGGTTACATCTTCAATAATTGGGTTAGCAGGGTTAGTGTCTGTTCTGGAAAGAATATCTACAAGGGTGGTATTGGTCTTACCTTTGTTGGGTTGTTTAGTATCTTTCTGTCTGTTAGTTTTAGCGACATCAATTTTTCTGCTCCTCAGATTATATTTCTTGTGGACTTCATAAATGGTTGTATCATATCCCTCCCTAAAGTCAAATGATGCCCCTGACTGAGTTTGGAATTGTTTAAGAATGTGAGCTTCTTGATCCTCTTGGGTCAAGAAAACTTGTTTTTCATTGTTGAGTCCCATCAAATTGATTTGAGTGTCTTCTGTTGGTTCATTAGAAGTTGAGGCTTTAGCATAATTTTCCTGGAATAAGGGCCTAATATTTTGGTTAGGCCCAGTCTTTCTAGTGTTCTGGTTTTGGTTTTTCCTGAAATTTGGATTTCTCCCAGTATTGCTTGGTTGACCATCCCAAGGGGATTTCTTCTCGATTGTTTCTACTCTATCTCCTACACTATCCATTCCTTTAATAATAGCATCCAATTTTTGTTTAAAGGCCGAAGGTTCTTCTTTCAAAGGTATCCTCCTTTCGCTTCTGGCTTTGGCTCATTTGGATATCAGGTTGGCTTCAACATTGATAGCTATACTTTGCATATCTTCTAGGGTTTGAGGAGCTCTTTCTCTAAGTTGGTATGCCATATAAGAATCAAATCCATCAGGGAATTTGATCAATGCCAAATCTGGAGGAGGTTTGAGGTTTTGAGAAATAGCATTGTAAACATTATTGAACCTAGTGCAGTAATCTTACACAGTTTCTTGTGTACCTCTCTTCAGGTTTTCATATTCTGATAAAATCTGGAGAGGATCTTTCTTCTTTTCCCATCTGTTCAAAAATGTCATATAAAGAGCTTGTAGGTCATTGATGCTTTTTGCAGGGAGGGCTCTAAACCAGGTTCTAACGTCTCCAGTCAAACTTTGAACAAATACCCTCATTGTAACATTATCAGCATCAACCTCATATATTTCGAAGTAATCAATCATCTTTTTGGTATGTTGCTGAGTTGTGTAAGTACCATAATCATCAAAAGGAGTGATTTTACTTTGATATTCTTGGGGCATAGCACCCAAGTTGGGAGGTAAATTCAGGGGGTATACCTGTTTGCCATTGCAGTAGATTGGGTTGAAACAACAGTTGGGATTGGTCTTCGAGTGGTGGATGGAGGGGTAGAAGGGGTGGCTTGAGGTTGGGAAGTCTGAGGTGCTAATGATTGGAGAGGCTGTAGTGATCATAGAAAGATTTGGTGTTCCTTCAGAGGTAAGTTCAGATTGAATGGATTTCTGCAAATGTTTGTCAAGATGTGAAGTGACAACTTCAAGTTGTAAGTTTTCAATAAATATTGGGTCATGAACTGTGTGGGCTAACCCAAAGTCAGAAAAGGTTACAAATATAGAAGTTTCAAAAAACTCATCAAAGCATTCATCCTCAAGGCAAATCCACTTCACAGAATAGGATTTTGATCTGTATAGAAGCCGAGAACTAGTAGAACTGTCTTGGCTTTCTTCTCCTAAGAATCCTAGGAATCAGATTAGGATTTTCAAACACGGGTGGTGGATTTGGATCAGGATTAGCTCTAGTGTAATGAATCCTTTCTGAAGCCAGGTTTCTAGGTGTATTTTTGGTGTTTTCTCTAAATGGGTTTGACAATACAACTTCAACAATCTCTTTAAGAGGCTTTAGGTATAGGATTTGAACTTTCTTAAAGACTTATTTTGATAAGAGGAACTGATCAAGTTTTTGAAACCATATGTTTAGTCTATAAACTAGACCAGAGATAGACTAAAGCAACATTCATTTACTTATGCAATTGCAAAGCAAGAGCATTTTAAAGGTTACCTGGCTAACTTTAGGCTCCGTTTGTAGTTTATAAAGTAAACAATAGTAACAAACAAATTAATCAAATCCCTAGTATGGTCGCCACTATGTTATCACTCAAATTTTCCCAGAAGTTGTAAGAAGGGGAAAGGAGTCCGAGGTAACCACAAACCTGCTTTTAGATACAAAATCTAGCCAATCTGTATCCAGAGAGGGCTCTCTCTTTAAGTTTTAGCTTTGTTTTGAAATATATTATGCTAGTTATGAAGTTTAGGACTTTTGTTTGAGTTTGGGTGGTGAGATTCAATAGCAGAGAGGTAGGATTGACTAGTTTAGGCCATTGGGCTAATGGAGTCAAAGAAAATGGCTTAACTGGATTAGGTTTCTTAACAAAGGATGGTTTTACAGAGCAAGATGGTCAAACAGGGAACAAATAAAGACTTGGAATAAATGGAATGGTTTCAAAATAAGTGAAGGGCAGTTAAGAATCCTTCAACCTTTTGAAAATGGAACTTGAATGATTACTAATAAAGAGTAGTTAAGTATTATTTAATAAATAATCAAAGTGATGAACTAGAAAATAAGAGCAATTAAGATTTCACTGTTTATTCTAATTCAGAAGAAAACATAGAGAATAATAATGATTGAAAACAGAGTGCAACCAAGAATATTCCGAATTACTCTTTTTCATTTATCATTCAGATATGAAACATGGAGATATAAGAAACAAATAAAACTTTGAAACACAAGGTATAGAGGACTTATTGATCTAATGTTTGATTCGAGAAATCTGTGGAAAGTCCTTTGCATCAACTCTTTATCCAGCAAGCCATACAAAAGTTGGTCCAACAACACTTTATTCCAAAATAATCAATATTACAGCAATGTATATGAATACACCATCAATACTCCAATTGAGGGAGTATTTATACAAAAAAAATTACAAAAATATCTCATAACAGAGTGAGATATATTCTAGGATGACTAAGAATAAGTTACAAGAAATAGAGACAACTAGTCTTGAAAATAGGAGAAAGGTAAAATGATGTTGTGTTGTTCATATTCTTGTTGAGTGTGCTAGAGGCAGGCCCCATGATTTGGCTTGCTGATGTCTTCTTTAGTAACTCTGTGCTAGCTGCCCTGTTTTGACTGATACTCTTTACTTGTTTTAATTCTAAAACTTGTAGTTTCCTGTCTTCCATTGACTTTATTAGTTCCTCTATGCTCAAATTGGTGTTGCTGCCTTGTGTTGTTCTTGCTATTGTTGTACCTGTGACCATCTCTGCTGTGGCTGCTGGGATGTTTGGTGCTAATATTGTCCCAAGTGTAGAGGGGAATGCTATTGAGACTATTGGTATTACATCAGGAGGCTGAGAGATCGACTCTCCCTGCTTGTCCTTCAATGCTTTTTCTGATGCCTGCTCTATTTCATTCAATCTTTCATTGAGTTTCAGGAGTAGATCCATCATCTCTTCTTCAGATTTTTGTTTTATAACCTCAGCAGTCTATGGATGCCTTAAAGGAGGTAGCTTTAACTGTTTCCTCAGGGCAGCAATGTCTTCTTCTTTCTATCAGTGCTTCTACACCTTTCACATCTTTGGGATCATGTCCCAATCCAATGATGATTTCTTCTAATGACTTTATTCTGTTATATTTGGCTAGGGAGGAAGCTTTTTCTAAGTGTAGTTGTGCAGTTGTATTATCCAAAGAATTTTGTAGCCTGTGGGCCATCATTGCTTTACCAGTCAATGTTGAATAGACCATTTCTCCAATTTGCTTATGCAGTTCAATCTGATCCAAAAGATGAATATCCTTTGCCAAGACCTCCAAGTTTGTTCTGAGATAATCTGCCGTTGATTGAGGTTGTTGTACCTTTTACTTGAAGTAGCTCATTAGCATCTTGCTCTCTTTAATGTCATAGGCTGACATTAGTCTTTGCTGATTCGTGGGGGTTATTTATAAATATTGATTGTAAATTTGAAGCCTTAATGGATCATTCCTGGCCTTTATTTCTGTGAATGCCTTGTTGATAGCTGAGGCCTCTTTACCTGGTGGCCTGAGGGATGATACTTCTACACTATGTTGTCTTTCTAGCTCTTACCTCTGTGAGCTAGTGGATGTTCTTCCCAATGGAAAAGTTTGTTGGCTAACTGCTCTTTCTTCTCTTTGACTATCTATAGTTTCTTCAACTATTTGCTCTTCTGAAAGAGGGTTCAGTCTTTGCCTTTTTGTCCCAAGCTGTCTTGTAGGTCCACTGGTAGGGGTAGTAGTTTCCCTGTCCCTTTTTTTATATCTTTCCTCATTTAGATGAGTTTGCAAAATTGGAGTTTCTGCTACATTGGTTTGAGTTGGAGGAGTTGGCATTTGACCCTGTTCTCTGGAAATTTTAGGCTGATTTGACATTGTAGGTTGTTTTGTGGTCTCTACTTCCTTGCCTTTAGATGTTCCTGTGGCTAGTATGTTGATTTCCTATGAAGGCTGTTGAGAGGTTCCAGCAATGGATGTACTATTTCCTGACTTTTGAGATAGCTTGAATGGTACCTGCCCAAAAGAATCCATGTCAATGGTTTTCTCAAGATCTCTCATAGCATTCTCAAAATTGACTTGTTCACTATCATTTTCTACTAAGGTCCCTTCTATCCATTCATCCAAGTTTGTAAACTACTCAATCTCTGGGATCCTATGGTGAATATATGGGGACAACCTGTTCTTCATTCTTTTGTCAGATATAAAGCTGTTAGGGTCATATGGTACCCACTTAAAAATATTTCGTAATCTAAGGTGATCTTCTAAAAGAATTTTAGCTTCTTTCCATGCATCTCATTGTTGCAGACAAAAGGGCCTAGTTGATTCTTAATTCTAAGCTGAGCTTTCTTCTTGGCATTACAAAAATGGACTAAATCTGCATTTATCATCTACCTGAAATACTCCAATGCAAGAAGTCTCATTGGAACATACTTTGGTAGCTTAAAAGGGCAGAGTTCACACCCACATACCATGATTTCTATATGGTTCTTATATAGGTACCAGTCACCTAATCCGTACTGCTTAGAGAGCTGGAGAATTTTCTTCATATCACCATTGATCCTAGGAGGGGAAACTCCTGTCAATAGAGTGGTTGCTGGATGGACAAATAGGTCAATGAACTCACTGTAGGTATATAGGGATGCAATGGAGTTATGAAAGATAGGACTCCAAAAGATAACAGACCTTGGACTATCAAGTTTCTTGATAGGGAAAGAGAAGTTTTCTGACTGATAATACAACATGAGATGACATATGAAAGTGGTGTATTTAAAGATTCCTTCATTTTCCAAGTTTAGGAATTGGTCATGAATTTTATTTGAAATATAGAAGGCATAGTCATATTTGACAGCAGAGGGTTGTCCTGGAATAAAGATTGATAATAACACTAGGGTTATATCATCAACATATTCATTAGAGTTAAATTCCATAGTCAGAGATATCATATTAATAATGAATCTTCCAGTTTCTGTGAAGCAAGTCTGTAGATAAGGAGGTGGACCTTTGGGCTGGTGCTTTGGTAACATGAAGGTCTAACCGATGCAGCTCACTTCTGATTGGGAAAATTGAGATGTTTTTTCAAGTAAATATCCCATGGAAATAGGAGTGATGGGCTGACTGGAGTGGAATTGCAACATTTCATTGATGGATTGAGCAGTTATGGAAAAAGGGATTGTTTGGCTTGGGGACATAACAACTCTACGATTAGGATCATAATTGGCACAACATTGATGAATTATATCTGGAAAAACATGGACTGAGGGGAGGAAATACATGGGAAGTTTAGATTCCCACAGTCCAAAGATATTAGACCCATTCAGATAACTATCTCTGGCTTGGCAAAAGACCTGAAGATGGTCTTTATCACCGGATAAGTCTTTTATCTGAAAATATTTATCGGCTAGAGGTAGATAGTCTAAGTCTTTGTGAGGAGCATTGATGGGTGCGACATTCAGGGCTATAGGAGCTTCCATTTTTTGTTCTTGTGGATTCAAGAAATGGAATTAGGGTTTTCTGTGAAAAATAGGCAAAACAATAAGTTTGGGAACTTATATGACAAACACAGACTGGATTAGAACTGAATTTGGCCCTTTCTTATAGAATTTTTAGTAGAAAACCAAAAATTACAGGGGTTTAGAGAAAATTGGATAAATACTTGTAATGGGGAAGTGAACAGTACAATGCCAGGTTGGATAACCGGTCTTGGGTTGAGTTACTGCAAGTTTCTTGATCAGGTGGCGGTTGGAAAGCTTTAGCAGTTGACTGGGACGTCGCTTTGCATGGGAACACTGTTGCAGCATATAACAGTGAAAATGACGTTTGTTCATTTTATTTAACAAAGTCAAGGTTGGCGGGGTTTTTTATTTATCAGGCGTATGAAGTAAGTGGGAAAAGACATTTTTGTCACATGCGGAGGGTGGTAAGCGGTACAAGATCACACTGTTTTTGGAGTTAGGCGGTATTCGACTCGAGGCTAGCGATTCCATGGATTACTTGACGCATGGTAGAGGTACAGTTTGAAAACCGCCTGGTCACCAGGGGGGAACGATATTAACATCGATCGTTGGATGATGGGGGCAGGATCGAATAGTGGATGGAAAGTGGAGTACGGCGGAACTTTAACTACGGAGGGCTCGATTTAATTAACAAATTAATAAATCATATTGGGGTGATTGTGAATGGAGGGGAGGTTCTTAATTAACCTTAGGGGTTAATTAATCCCATTTGCAGAGTGGGGAGATTAGGTTATTAATGAATCTCAGATTAATCCATTAATGTATTTTTAACTGTGTTTATGGTTATAATTAACTAGGGTGGGGTATATAATCATTTGGGGTTTTTAGTATATAATTAAATAATACGGGAAAGGGTAAATAGGGCAAGATTTATATAATATAAGTTAAAATTTAATATTATGATGAAATGAAAGCGCTAAGTTAAAACATTTCGGGTATACATTTAAACTTAGGCTTAAGATGGAAAAAGGGATTTTTTAGGTGATATTGTGCATTGTTCCTAAGTAAAATAGGATTTTACTTAGGAAAAGACTTTATGAAATCAAATGAATGGTTTATGGATGATTCTAAGTACTTAGGCTTTTTAAATTATTGGGCCGAGGGTCCGGTCCCTCCAGAAGTCAGAACAATGCTCTGAGCCCCTCCAATTTCGTAAATGCCTTAGTGCTTAGGGGAAATTAGTGAATAATTAGGGAAGATGGAAAGGGGAATTAATCATTGTGACTTTCCTTTGCTTGTGATGTCTTCAATGTGATACGTGCCTTGGCCTTTCAGTAAAATATGAAAGATTAACACATTTAGAGACATTATTCATCACATGTATCATTCTGCAACACCATTTACCTACCCTGCCTACTTTAACCTTGCATTTTTTCTTTCTTTATTTGGGTTCACTTAGATTGGCAATCCCCTATCAAATATTTCTTTTCTTTTACATGGAAAGCCTACCTAATTCTGCACTTATTACATCCTAGGGCTTAGATTACACTGTTGAGCTCCTTTTTATTTACTCTACCTATTTACTTATCTGCCAAGATTACACTGTTTGGTCAGATATTTATTTTCTATTTCTACAACATGAAATTGAAAAATGAATTAGCCAAGTTTGAACAGTTTGACTATTCATGAATTATGGCATAAGCAACACGCTGCACACAATTGTTTATTACAAAAGATGAAAAAGTAGTGGCATTTAGACTTGCACACTTTCCTGGTCTATTTTTGTTTGGGGTTCATTTCTTCTCATTTTTTGACCATTTTTATTCTTTTTACCCTTTGATTTTTCTTTTAAGGTATACCGTCTTTATATTTTTTAAATTTTTTTGATTTTTTTAAAATGTGGAAAACCTTTGCAACAAGAAAAGGTATGAACATATTACATAACTCATCAAGTCAATCATGACATATGACACCTATTGGTATAGGAGCATAACAGAACCCAATCACATGGAAGGTTGTGTACAGCCGAGATGTGGTGTTCAAAGAGGCGAATGATGTTATTAAGCATGACGTCCAATGAAAGGAACCTGATAAGATAGAGTTTGAGCTAAAGGAGGAAGAATCAAACTCTACAACAAAGGAGGAATCAGAAGATGAAGAGCCACAAACTCCAGTTGTGGGAAGATCAGTTCAAGAAAGAAGGCAGCCTAAAAGGTTTAGTCCATCTTCTTTCTTGTCAAATTTTTCTTTATCTATTACTGATGATGATCCCAGAACTATGAAGGAAGCAGTAAATTCAGATGATGGAAAACTCTGGAAAGAGGCCATGGTTGATGAAATGCAATCTTTGCACAAAAATGAGGCTTGGGATTTGATGGAGTTTCCAGCTGGAAGAAATCCCATTGACAACAAATGGATGTTAAAAAAGAAGAAAAATGCAGAAAGAAAAGTGGAGAAATACAAAGCTCTGTTGGTAGCAAAAGATTATTCCTAGGTGCCGAGAATTGATTTTGGTGATATTTTTTCTCCTGTTGCCAAGGTAACTTCTATTAGATTACTTTTATCTATTGTTGCTGCTTTTGATTTTGAGGTAGAACAGATGGATGTGAGGACAATATTTCTTCAAGGGGATCTGCAAGAGGAAATCTACTTGAAGTAACCTAAAGGCTTTACAGCGAAGGGTAAGAAAGAACTGGCATGCAAGTTAAAGAAGTCCCTGTATGGGTTAAAACAATCACCAAGGATGTGGTATCAAAAATCTGATACATTTATATGGGGACTTGGCTTCACCAGAAGAAAAGCAGATCACTGCGTATATTTTAAATTAATTGGTGACCATGTTAATTATCTGGTCTTGTATGTGGATGATATGTTGCTAGTTGGAAATGACAAAGAAATTATCCAAGATTTGAAGACCCAATTGTCCTCCAAATTCGACATGAAAGATCTTGGTGCTGCAATTTTGGGCATGGAAATTAAAAGAGATCAGGCAAAGAAGAAGCTCTGGTTAAACCAGAGGAAGTATGTCGAGACAATACCGCAAGAGGTTTAATATGCAGGATAGTAAACCAGTGAAGGTTCCTATTCCTGTAGGTGTGAGGTTATCTGCTGAACCATGTCCCAAGACACAAGAAGAGGAAGAGGACATGTCCCATGTTCCATATGTAAGTGCAGTTGGTAGCCTGATGTATGCAATGGTCTATTCTAGATCAAACATTGCACATGTAGTGGGAGTATTTAGTAGGTTTATGTCAAAACCAGGAAAGGAACATTGGACAATAGTGAAGTGGGTTTTCAGGTATTTGCGTGGCACTAGTGATTATGGTCGTTGCTACCAAGGAAGACCAGGATTGGAAAGAGTGTTGGATATTCATGGCTTTGTTGATGCAGACTGGGCTGGAGATCTGGGTCAAAGAAGATCTACAAGTGGGTATGTGTTTAACCTATTTGGAGGTGCAATTAGTTGGATGAGTAAGAAACAATCTGTAGTGGCACTATCAACTATAGAGGTAGAATACATGGCAGCCACTCATGCAAGCAAGGCAGTAGCTTGGTTGCAGAGATTGTGTTCAATTATGGCGTTAGTACAAGAAGCTATAAGGATACACTATGATAGCCAAAGTGCAATTTTCTTGGAAAAGAACCCTGCATATCATTCAAAGACAAAGCACATTGATGTTCAGTATCACTTTGTGAGGGATATGATAGAAGACAA